>CAUYSK010115582.1:0-38407 GCA_963575035.1 Avahi laniger
AATCTCCTTATTGTACAATAATGAATGTGTCTGGGACGGGCGCAGTGGCTCACACCTGTAATCCTAGCACTCTGCGAGGCCGAGGCGGGCGGATTGTTTGAGCTCGGGAGTTCGAAACCAGCCTGAGCAAGAGCGAGACCCCGTCTCTACTAAAAATAGAAAGAAATTAGCTGGACAACTAAAAATATATAGAAAAAATTAGCCGGGCACGGTGGTGCATGCCTGTAGTCCCAGCTACTCGGGAGGCTGAGGCAGAAAGATTGCTTGAGCCCAGGAGTTTGAGGTTGCTGTGAGCTAGGCTGATGCCACAGCACTCTAGCCAGGGCAACAGAGCGAGACTCTGTCTCAAAAAAAAAAAAGAAAAGAAAAGAAAAGAATGGGTCTGGTGTTTGTCTTTGGTTCCTGTGAGTTAACCTCTAAATGCTTAGAATTTCCCAAATGATCTGAGTGTCTTTGTTATTCATGGTTAGCTCCTAGATCATACCTGGCTCTATGCTAAGGAGATGACTCAGGATAGAGACTGGTCATGCCAAAAAATGAATCATGTGATTAGAGGGTTGTGGCTTTGAGCAACTGGGTAGCAACTCAACCTTCCAACTGCTAGGGAGGATAGAAGGGCTAGAGGTTGATTTCAGTCACACGATCAAAGATTCAAGCAGTCATGCCCACATAATGAAGCCCAAATAAAAACTCTAGATACCAAGTTCAGTGGAGCTTCCTAGTTAGTGAACACTGATGTGCTGGGAGGGCAATGTACCCTGATTCCACAGACAGAAGGCATGGAAGGTCTGTATTCTGGACCTTCTCAGACCTTGCCCTCTGAGTCTTTTTATTTGGCTGGTCTGGATTTGTGTTCTTTATAATAAAAATGTCATCTTAAGTTTAGCACTTTCCTGAGTCCTTTGAATCATTCTAGTGAATTATCAAACCTGAGGGGGTGGTTAATGGGAACCTCCAATTTGTAGGCAGTTGGTCAGAAGTGTTGGTGGTCCATGAACCTCACAAGAGCAGCAGGAGTCTGATGTGAGGGCAGTCCTGTGGAGAGCTGACCATTCAACTCAGATGGTCTGAACTAACTCTAGTTGGTTACTGCCAGCATTGAATGACAATACACCAGTTGGTGTCAAAATATTCATACTTCTCTTTGCAGATATGATTTTTCTGCCTGTACATTGCTTCTTTACTCTCCCATAATTTTGGTTTGAATGAGGCTTTGACTTGATAGGCACCTTTGTAATATTTTATCCTCTTTTGTTGTGGCATAAAGATCACCAGAGCCTATTTTCTATCCATTGGATGCAGAGGCAAACCTCAGTGACCACTGGCAATGTTTTACTAAATTTTGACCAGAAAATGTGGATTTAGACAAAGTCAAGAATTATTTTCCTGGCTAAAGCAACTTCTCAATGGTGAAAGATATTTCCTGTGCCCTCTTGTCAAAGTTTCAACATCTAATGTGAAAATTTCCCCTATACATCTTGTGAGACAATTTTCATCCTCTAGGGTTCTGAAAAGGAAAGCAACAACCCTTGTTTTCCAGATTTAAATGAGTTCATCAGCCCATCCAAAATGTAGAATATAATCTAAAATTGATACTTTTATGTTACAGAATTAAGCATTTTTTACATCAGTAAACTTACTTTACTACTGGGCTCTGAATCAGACAGAGCCTTCTTGCCGTGGGAGATGAAGTTCTGCCCCTCCACAAACTTGCCTTCTGTGTAAGCTGCCTACTTCCAAGTGCTCAGCTGAGCCAAAGTGGAGTAATTTTCTTGTCAATCAAATAGTAGACAAACAAAAACCTTTGGTAGAGTGAATCACAAAGGGAAATGCTACTTTTTTTTCCACTTAAAAGCCCCAACTTTATTATTTTTGTTTTTCTATTGGAGTGGAAAGTCAAAGTATTACATCCCTTTGTTTCTCTACTTTCTCCAATTTCCATTGCTTGAATTTTCCATTCGAATTGATCTTCCAAAATGGGAAAAAAGAAAATCCACCATTAATGGCAGACTTCAAGTGATATGCAGAGTCATTTTTTTTCCTTAGCTCAAATAACCACCTTCCAAAAAAAGATTAATGACAATGCACCTATTTTCTATAGAAAGGATTGTCGAATTCCATCAAAATCTGCCATATCTTTTTCTTAGCTCTCAAAAAAAGACATCTAGACATTCATTCAGGAGCCATAAAGAATTTCAGGGATTATTTTTGAGTCATATCTTCTATCTGCTTTAACTTTACATACAGCTGATGGGGAAAATTATTTGGGACATTCTCAAACTTTAACATGTAGAAAATCATTAGGAAGACATCAAAACAGAGAGTGTCAGGCCTTATCTCCAAAGTTTCTGTGTCAGCGGTCTTGAGTGGGGCCCAATAATTTGCATTTCTAACAAGGTCCAGGAAATGCTCCTTAATCCAGTAGATATGTCCTGATTTTAATTCAAAGAGTATTATGACTACTTGAATGCCCAAATAGATCCTGAGACAAAATCTCATTGAAAAGTGAATATGTCATGCCTTGAGCAAGTAGCCAAAAGAAAAATAATCTCTCCTGTCTACTTTGTACTTCTTTGACAACACATGATTTCAGAAATTACTTACTTACTATTGAATAGTTTGATCTCTCAGTATCCCTGGGTTTGATTTCCCTGAGAGAGAATATGATTAACCCGGCTTGACTCAGAAGAACACTCTTAGTTCAATCGGCAGTGAAAAAGAAGCTGGAATTACTTGGTACCAGTATGGTCACACCACCTTTACCAGAGATTTTAATGTGGGAATCCAAAAGGATAAAAGTTCAGAAGCAACAATTTTGATGAATACTACTGCACAAGATCTACCTCATAATATATTTGTTTGTTATTACTATTATTGTTACTTGCTAGTTTTCCTGTAAGTATTAACTCCATAGTTTGATTGGGAATGTGTTACACTCATCATCCTGGACACAGTGCAAGACTCACAATAGATCATGAGTACATCATTGGTAAAGTTATTATTAAAAAATGAGGTTGGAATTAAGTCTTTACCCATGATGAGGGTTTGGGAGATGATTGTGAAAAAAGATTCTGGGAAATAAGGAAAATCTTTACCAAAATATGTCAAAATATGTGAAATATAAACATATAGTAACTGAGAACTGGCATGTTATAGTGGAAAGGGCCCTCTGTAAACAAGGCACAAGACTGAGATTCAATTATTGGGTCTGCCTCAACTATTTTTTATATATATATTATCAGGTTATTTTCTGATCTTAAGTGTTTTTATGAGAAATAAGAGATCTGGAGAAATGGTTTTCAAGTTGTGCTTACTCATTTCATTCCCCATAGATACAAAATTTTATGCTATGTGTGATAATTTCAGTGGTCTAAGTTAATAGGAAAGAAATATCAGTGTTCTAGGAGCATGGTGAAGGAAGGCATTAAGGAAGAAATAAAAAAGGAAAAATATTTATTGTGCCCCATGGTTTATGTTACATACTTTTCAAAGCATTCTTAGTTGTATTATTTAATTTTATCCTCATAAATATTCCATCAAAACTGAATTAAGCATTCAAGGAAGTATATTGGCTTATATAATTGAAAAGTCCTTCAGGCATGCATTAGGTTCAGGGTCTAACAAAACAGTATCCAGGTGGTATTGATCAGCTGTTTCCTGGGTTGCCTTCATTTTCAGAAGGGTGGTTCCCCACAGAGTGATACAATCACTGTGGTAGATCCTGCCCTACCATTCTGCATGCTCACAAGGTGAAAACAAAAACAGTTTAAAATAAAGATCCCAGGCATATAAAGGGCCCAAATCAGGCCTCATGTTTATCCTTGAACTAGCCACAGTTGCCCTATTAATGCATACATTGATTTAAGCTCAATCTACTCGCTGCTTCTCAGGTAACACAAAATACATAAAAAAAAAAAAAAGAGCAGGGAAAAGTGAAGAAAATTTCAGGCACTATTTCTGGAATTAGATTTAATGAAAGTTAGGCAGAAAAACAGTGGATTTACTGATGCCACAAATGTTCAATGACCACTGTTCATAAGCTAGACACTGTACTGGGCCCCAGGGATACAGCACTAAATAATAAGGCAATGTCTTTACCTTTCATGCAGATGAGGCTGGTGCAATGAGGGGACAATCTATTTTGAGAATTGATTTTGATTTGTGTTCTTCCAGGATCCCAGATCCAGTGCAAATGCATTGCAGTGGGCCCCATGCTCTGTTTCACCTTTCCCATTATATTTCCCACATATTGAATTCATAGGTGCCATGGGGCCAAGAGGCTAAGAACTGTGCCAAAAATGGTGCCTAAAATATGTAGAACAGAAACAAGGACAGAATTCAAAATGTAGAATGAGGCTAAATGGAGTTTAAAATTTACTTTTCTAGAGTTATTGAGAAAGTATTAAAAGTAAAAACTGATTGAAAGCAGTTCAAATTTCTAGATAGAAGCTATAGTGTCCTTTACACTATTTATATGAATAGTCCAACTTGCTGTTTCTTAATTTTTATTTTTAATGCTATTTATTCTGATTTCTAAATTACTTATGTGCATGGCTTTCTGTGCCATCTACAAGCATATAGTTTGCAAACAAGAGTGATGTAACTTCACAGTTGAACTACCCTCACTAGCATGTCTTTTCTATTCCTGGAAATTCTCAAGCAGAAGGATAAAAGTTGCAAATAACTTTACTGTTCATTTCAGGAGCTTCCCAGGAAACCATTTAATGAATATCAAATTGTTCAACCTTTCAACAGACAACATCAAAGAACTGTTTACTCCCTAGGATTCCAAGATTATTTGCACTCTTGAATTAAAACTCTGAGTTTGTTGTGTCCATCAATCCTCAGCTATTAGATCATGAACCTTCCCCTAATCCAGCCCCTGCCTTGCAAGATCTACCTACCACTAGACTCCAAAACCTTATAACTCTTCGGGACTTAGCCCTCCCTACTTAGAGATGCCACCAAGACTGTAAAGTGGTCATCTCCCTTATCAGCCTTGCCTCAAGAGGTAGTTTTGGTGGCACTTTTGCGGAGCCAGAATTTAACAATCCTGAGAGAGTTTAACCACTGTAATTCTAACACGGAGTGCCTGCATACACTTGTTGAATTGATTAATGAAGGAATTGCAGGTTCATTCAGATTCTGAATCGATCACATTTCATAGTGCTGTACTTAAACTGTAAAAATTCTGTAGCAAATTACCAAGAATCATGTTAATAAAGCTCTCAAGGCTGTATCGTTTCCACATGATTTTAATGTCTTCTTAAGGAATAATTCAAAGAAATCTGAAGAAAGAAGTATGTACAGTCTGGAAGAAAATGTGTAAATCATGTTCGGACAAAGAATGGAACTAAAATTGACCAATATGACTATTCATTGATTCTTGATGAGAAGCACTGTATCTAGGATTATAAATTTAGATACTTTATAAAGTGTTTTCTGATGAAGTATAAAAAGTCAATCCTTTAAAAAGCCCTCAAAAGCTTTTGTGCAGTTATTGTTTATTTCATCAGCTGTAAGTACAAAAATCCTTGTTGAAATTAATGCAAGAAAAAGGGGTATCAGAAACACAACCTAGTATCCAAGGAATACTTATTTTAAGCTTTTTGGCCCGGTTAAGTAACTGAAAGTAATATCTTGCCTTACTGCCTTTTTAAGGGAACTGGCTGCCTAACATAAGCTAATATTTTTTGTGTGTAGTTAAAATGTCAATTTTCCATGATTACATTAATCTTAGTGCTGGGATTAGAACTCAAGATTTAGAGTCCTGGCCTAGGGTTGATTAGACAAGAGAAGAATAATAGCATTGACTATTCTGTCCTACGAAGAGAAATAATGCAAATAGGTACAGCCTTAGGCTAGCAAAATTATACATTGGCCTGTCAAAATCCTAATATCCCAAGGGGTTCTCTGTATGGAGAGAAGGTAAATTCAATGAATGGTCAGAAAAATAAGTGACAACCTCTATATGCCAGTGTCAGTCTGCTTTTAGAGAAAAGGACTTTTTCCTTACACAGAAAGGGGGAAACCCACAATTGCATCCTAAGGCAAGGTATTCCTACAGACAGGAATAGTTCAGATGGAAATTAAGGACAAAAGGTAGCCTGGTGATTTGGGGCTTGTTCCTACTGGGCAGTTAGACAAAATAGATTGTGAAATGCTTTTGCAGACAACAAAGCCCTATAAAAATGCCAGCCCATTAATCATGGATGATTTTAATTACTGTGATATTGATTAGTATAGCAACTATGCAAAATCTAAGCCAGAGACTGTGCTTTCCTGAGCTTGCTTTTTTTTTTCCCTCTCCTCTCAGATTCATGAACAGCTGGCTTAACCAAAGCCTATTTTAAGACCCAAAAAAGAGCAAACATGAATAAAGTAAAGTTGAAGGTTGTGGAGGGCTACAATGAGAAGTTATTGAAGACAATGGTATTCTGGTTTCTCTTAGAAAAGTTGGATTCTTCAAAAATGCTCTGCAAAGTATTATGCCTCTAGGGAACGATTCAGTCAATTTCTTATAGTAAATGCATGATTGGTTCTATTTGGTTTTATTCCCTGGATTGCATATTTGTAGTTATGTTAAAAAATATATACTTGATGCACTTTTTAAAGCATATATGTACATCCTATCATCTCTGCTTTTGTGGAAACATTGTCTTCTACACATGATTTTAATAAACACAAGTGGCAGTAAAAACAAGTCCTTTGATTACAGTGAAATAATGTATCTGCTAATATCACATCAGATTTACATATTTAGATATACTACAGCCCAGATGTACAGGGAATCACAATTTATTTTCTTTTCTATAATGGATGTAATGGTCTTCACCAGCACTTAACCTGCTGTATAGTAATAAATAAAATTTAAATTTAAAAACTTCAAACTTTCCATTTAATGTTCTTAATTTCTTTGGGGTTTAAATACTCTCTTAATTAATTTAAGATTTCAGGTAAATGTTCAGCATTTCATATTTAAATTTCCTGTCCACATGGCCCCTCAAAACGATCTCTGCATGTCTAGGGCAGAAATCTTAACAGACCTCAGGGAGGATGAGGAAGGCAGATGGCAGGGAAGTCAAAAAAAAACTTGATGTTCTCACATGTAAGTCCTCACTTTGTCTTTCCAAGCAGATTGTTTAAGCAGCCAGGTCTCCTCATTTTCTTTCTTTTTTTTTTTTTTGATCCCTGAATTAATGTCTCTTTAGATGCTTCAGGTCCTAATTAGCATTAAGCTGGTAACTGATGATGAATTCCCAACTTTTCTCCATTTGGTCATAACATTTCTATGCACTGCAACATCCTTATCCTCAGCCCAGGCTAAAGTCCATTTATCTCAGTGTATCTTTGGTTCTCCATAGGAACATGGAGAAACTTCTGGGTTCTCTGCATTCTCCAGTGGGCTATGGGGAGCCAGGGGCCCCATCTTAGGCTGATCAGTTCAGTCTCTTCCCCCATGATTACTCACAAGACAGCTTAGTACCTCCTCCTATGGTCAGGCTGAGACAAATGAGGAGCTTCTTATACAGGATCACAGCTATTCAGAGGCCCTGCTATGAAAACCAGCTTCTCATGATGGAAGTGAGATAGGATCAGAAAATGAGAGCATTGATGTGAGACTTGCTTAACCCTTTGTGTTTTTCTCACCTTTTCTCTGAAGGATGGTATATTTAAAGTTACAACCATAACAATATATGAACATGCATCTGAAACTTATTTTAAAAAATTCCTCATCTCAATAACTAACATTTTTGTGCCAAACAGTGCTAAAAATCTCTCATTTAATCCTCATAGCAACCTTGTAGCTAGATAACAAATATATCCATTATAATGAGAGGTTTTGGAGGCTCAAGATGACTAAATAACTTAATGTCACACAGTATGTGGTAAAAGTGTTATTTGCATATCTGACTTCAGATTGATAGCCTTCAGATTGATCAAATAGAAGGCAAATAAATGACTCACCGACATCTATACTCCAATGAAGAACAAATATCTAGAAAAGTAAAATAAAGCCAAACAAACATAAAAACTGAAAACTTAAAGTCCTTAGATTATAAAATGATGTAATAATTGTCTCTTGTTAGAATTTGTAACGCTCGAGTTGGGCTAATAATAGTAAGGAAATCTATTAGCAAATACAGGAAATTAATGTTTTTCTTGGAGTTCCTAAGGATGCCCCTGTGTAGACATAAATCTCTAGATCTTGAATACAAGTACTGATATGAAGTAACCTTGTACTTAAAATATTTAAAGTGGCTTTTTTTTCTTACACTAAAGTTTAATTAATGGAATACAGAGAATGGGAAGACCCTTAAGATGGATATTTTGGATTAATGATGTGGCCTGAAGGGAGTGATCACCTCATCACTGGGGAAAAATGGAATGCAGGTGGCCAGGACAGGTGGTCACTCACAGCATGCAGTTCCATATCAGTGAGTAGGATTTAAAGTTCAAGTGGCTGCTTCAAATGCATACTGTGATGGTAATGAGGAATACAGAGACTGTGAGGTGAGCTGGCTTCTTCTGACTGAACTGGATGGCTTAAAGAACGAAAATTGTAGCTCAGGGTCATAAATACTGGGCTTTACTTCTTCCTGTACTCTGCTTTACGAATTCACTGGTACCAATAAGTTTACTTTTCTTCGAGTCCTTTAAAACAATCTCTTATCTTTCATAGCCACTAAGATAACAATAAATCAGACACAGAAACCAATTCAAAGAGCTACAGCATTACAAGGTAATTTGAACTCCTGACCTTGCCAGGTCTCATGTGAAAGTCCAGGCACTGACTGGGAAAGAGTGAGCCTCTCAGAATCATAAGGGAACATTTGGGTGAGTTATAATAAAAATAAGTCTTGTAAACTCTAGATCCCTTAGATATTCCCTTACCTATAGAAGTAGCTGCTGCTTCAGCTTTTTGTGAAAGAAAGTCAGGCCTTCCTTGAAGACACTGAAATGATCTTACCTGCACCGGTCAGGGTTCAGCAGAAAACAGAAAGCAGAGCAAATACTTGAACACAGAGCGAATTTAATATTATGAAAAATTGCTAAGTAGAAATACAGCGGTTACCAGGTAGCTGAAAGAATAAAATGAAAACTCTGAGATATTATAAAGCTGGGATTACAGAACACGGCTCCTGTTCCTAAGTCTGAGAGGACAAAAGGAGAGGTTGGAATTATTAATACTTAGAAATAATGAAGAGGGGCCTGGGCAGCTGAGACCCAGACCTCTGAACTGGGGACACTGGCCAGCTGTGGCTGGTGAGTCCAGGTGGCCACATAATAAAGCTGGTTTTCACCAGTGCGGGCAAATTGCAAACTGGACGCAGCTGTTTGGACTGGAAGGCACTTCTTCTGGGGTAAGGAACCATCACTGGGGTTACCCTGACAGCAACCAGAAACAAACAGAAAACTCATGTGGAGGAGACTGGAAGAAGCAAGAAACTTCCCCCTCCTCTAGCCTTGCATTCTCCTTCTAGTGCCCCTTAACTGCGGATCCCAACTTAGAGCCAAGTGGCCAATCAGCAATGTATTTACAGATACCCGGCTTCAGTATCACGAAGGGTACAGAAGGATAGTTTGGAAGCTGAGAGACAATCCCTTAGTAATTGGCACATCACATTAGGCTGTTACCTCAGAGGACTTGCTGATCATTCTCATGGCTTATTCCTGCCACCCCGCCTGGCTTTCAAATCCAGAACCAGAGTTAGATCCTAATATGCCATAAGAGGATAAATGCAAAATCTAATTGGAGAGGAGTTGGTACGCACAGCCAAAAGAAACAGCTGCAAGATTTTCCTGATTAATGTTATCACAAAAATAGGGAATATGCATAGGAATGGATTCTGCAGTTTCTGACTAGGGAAGAATGAACACAATGTTAGAGAAGCCAAATTTATTATTAAGGATGCACAGATCTGAATTTTTGGATTCAATTCCACCTCCATCACTTACAAGCTTCGTGACCCTGGCCAAGATGATTAATTGCTCTTTGCCTAATTTTACTCATCTGTAAAATGAAGATAATAATTGTATTGACCTCATGAGATTAGGAACATTAAATTAATATATACATCTGCTTAGAGAAGTATCCAGAATATAATATCATAAGAGTATCAAATAAAAGGGACTCAGGCAGCTAGAAAGGACTCAAATTGTTTGGACACTTCAATGAATGTTGGATTCAGCAGTCGCCTGAATTAAGTTATTACAAATTCCTTATATAACATAATAGAAGAAATACAATAATTTAGGAAGATAGGAAAGCTGAAGTATATTTTTTGTATGTGACCTGTTCACCCCCCCCATTTATATCACCCTTAGAGCCACCAAATAAATATGATTCTAGGCTTCCCAAAGGAAATTGTGGATGTTTACCAAGATGAGTCTACATTTTACACTGAAAAAAGAGAACAACTGTAAGGGAAAATGCATTTGTATAAGCAATAGGTTTCTTAGACCAAACGAAGATGACTGCCACAGTGTGTTTTCTGCCCAGCCGGGCCCCCAGCTAGCCGGCCTTCGGGGAGGCATGAGTCAGCACACTTACGTAACCAAGGTGTTATCTGCTATGTGAACCCATGTGCTCACGCTTTCCCATGGCATATTGGACTGTTGTTCAGAGCCGTATATAAGCACTCACCATGTTCTCAGCCACGCTTTTCGCTGCTGCTGTGTCCCCTGACAATAAAGAGCGTGTCTCAGCTGCCGCTGCCACTCGCCTTTTCTTCCAATTTCCAAAACCTGCGCGGAAGCACACGCTAGCCCCAGTGCTCCCTCCTCACGACAACCTTGACTTTTCAAGGATTACCACACAGTGTTCTTCCAGCTAACAATAACATTTGGAGTCTCCTATGTTACTGAGGTTTACTACTCAGAATAAGAGTGTATGTGGACCAGGTAATATAGGGAGTTTAGCTTGAATTCAGCTCTTTAAAACAACCCTCTGTTTATTTCTATCATTCTTGACTACGCAATTGAAACAGATATCCTAGGCAGCTAACAATTCCCGCACGGCTCCCTCACTCATGGAATGATGACTATTTTGCTTATAAGGCTTAAGTAAAAGCCCTTGAACCTCCCCTCTCTACCAAAATAATGAACCAAATTTAACCTGTATTCCTGGGGAACCACAAATATTAGTGCCACCAGAAGTCCTGAAGAATGCCCAAATGGTGAATTCTATCCTGTCTCCGTTTAAGTAGCAGAAGATAGATTGCTGTTGCAAAGACAAGAAGGATCAGTCTTGGAGAATGAGTCAATTATTTTAAACTTGATCAGGTGGTTCAATGCAATTGGGGATGCTATTTCTCCTGTGATGTCTTTATTCCAGCTAATCAACATTCTATTGACAACTAGTGAGCAGTTTTCAAGGTACATTTTTTTTTCTTCCCCTGTCTTAATAAGCAGATGCAGTTTACTTTCAGGTCAGCAGTACACCTTTGCCATTCCACCTACAGTTCTTTACATAAACTGGCTTCGAGAACCTTGACGGCTTCACTATTCTGCAGGAAATTATGCTGGCCCACTGCATTGATAACATTGTGTTGACTGAATTTGGTGAGCAAGAATAGCCTAAATGCCTATATATATGTGAGAGCATGGGAGGTGAACCTCACAAAAACTCAAGGTTCTACCTCAGTGTTTGACAGTGATCTGGGAATGTTGAGATAACTGTCCAAGGTAAAAGATGATTAACTTATTTTACACAACTATTACTGCCTGTTCACCAGCTTCCTCAGTACAGGAATGTAGGCAATGATGAGAGTTGGCATCATGTGATTTTAAAACCAAGAATCCAATGACATCACCTTAGTCAATTCTTCTCATCCTTACAATATTTTTGCAATCACCTAAACCTTGTATTACTTTTACATCTGCTTTAAAAAAGTGGTTTCTGTTACTGTATTGCACCATGATGGATATTGAATTGCTGCTATTAATGCATTACCACAAATTTAGCACACTAAAACAAAACTCATTTATTATCTTACAGTTCTGGAGGACAGAAGTTTGAAATGGGCCTTGCTGGGCTAAAATCTAGGCTTCTAAGGGCTGCATTCCCTTTTGAAGGCCCTAGAGGAAAATTTACTTTCTTGCTTTTTTCAACTTCTAGAGGCTGCCCACATTCCTTGGCTTACACTTCCTTTCCATCCTTAAAGCCAGCAATGGTCAGTCCAGGCTTCCTCACATTGCATCACCCTGACTCTAACTCTCTTGTTTCTTTCTTTCTCTTGTAAAGATCCCTGTGATTACCTTGGGATCACCCAGATCAACCAGGATAATTTTTGCATCTCAGAGTTAGCTGATAAGCAAACTTAATTTCATTGACATCTTAATTCTCCTTTACCATGGAATGTAACACATTCATAGGCTCCAAGGATTAGGACGTGGACATCTTTAGAGAACAATATTCTGTATACTACCAATATCTTTCCTTTTTCCCTGACCTCATGTTTCCATGAATACAAAGTTCCATTTAGTAACCACCCCTCCCTAACTCCTCAAAGTAGTGTCAGTGACTTTCACTGAACTTGAAAGAGAGGCAGGAAGCTGTCTATAACTGGCTGGGTGAATAACCCTGGGGTGCCTAATCCAGGGGCAAGTATTAAACAGATTGTTATCAACATATCTAAGGTACATTGCCTAAAAATTATTATGCATAGTTAAATATTATATCCCCAACTATCTGTTTCCAGTGTCTGCATCTAAATTGGTCCTCAACTCTGACAAAGAAAATAGGAGTATAATATATTAACTTCACAATACTCCAAAAGAAAAATATGCCTGCTACATAGGTGGTTATAAGCATTAGAGGTTACATATTTTTAAATGCTCAAAATAAGTCCTTAACAAACAATAGTTATATCAATATTATCATTGTCTTGGCTAGTGAAAGAGGATAAACAGGAATAGAAAAAGGTTTTTGTCTTCAAATAACTATTGTGGGATATGTAAAACTATTTTGTGAAATGTTGAATAGAAATAAGCTTTTTAGTAAAATCATAATTACTGCACATTCAGTTCCAATATATACATTTCTTGTCCCTAATAATACAAAGGTGACTAGGTAGTACTTTTTCTGGAATGCCTTATCCTTATAATTTTTTGTAAAAAATAATGCTGTCAATTGTTCAAGGACAGTCTAAATTGCCAAGTCTATTATGAAATGATTTGTACTGATCTGTTCAGGTAAATGCAATGAACTGACATGGCCATAACATGAGGTATATATAAGCATCTCTAGTTATCTGGTAACTCTGTCATTTGCACATTAAAATTTTGTTCTATTTATTTTAGAATAAAAACTAGTGAAAATTCATTGTCTAATTCTGGGCCCAAGGAAATAAAACAGTATGATGTTTACTATGACCTTTTCTTGATCCATTTTTGTCATAATTATGATCAGATAATTTATTATGTCCATAGAGGGCCACTGAATGACTTATTTGCTGACCTATATACTTACTTTTCTGAATAGATTTCTTATATTTTTGCTTTATTAATTTTTAGATTTTCATAAAAAGAGAGTAGACTTTTTTGCAAAACAAGATTATTAAATGACAGATGGGATTGCCAGTTATAAAGTTACATTATTAAACTAAAAAACATTTTAAAATTATATTTGTTATTCTCTGTCTTTTCAGTTGCATTTGAATTATCCCATCATTTTTTGGCATTAGTAACCATTTCAATGTTTTTTCAAGTATAGTCCACTTTATGTAAAGTACCATAAAATGTGTTGGTTAACCTGGTCTGGTTAACCTGTACCCGCCACTTATCCCCAAAACCTGGCTAAATCCCACTATTCCCTTAGCAATGACTTATATACCCATTCATCTAGGTAGAGTTTTCTGAGAATCCCTTAAACTGTCTCGGATACCCTTTCTATGTAAGTACACACTATTTTCTTTATAAACTGTCCTTGCTTCTGTTACCCCTTGTTTATTTTTCTGTCTCTGTCACTAGAAGGTAACTTCTTCCAGAGCAAAAAATCATGTAAACTTGCTGGTCATTTTACCCAGTGTCTAGCACAGTGACTTACACATTATGTTGCATTTACACAAATAAATGTGTGAGATTTACTATTTATTTTCTTAAGCTTTTCAAATATTCGTCACTAACTTAGTGATTGATGGTGGAGACATGTTCTATTAAGGTGGCATTGTAGCAACACAATTGAACTGCCAACCAGCAAGATTTATTTTTTAATGGATACATTTATATTAATGTGGGTGGTAATTTGGGTGATAATTTGAATATGGCATGGTGGTAGGCTCTTTTCCTGTTTCCCCAAGAAACCAAAAAGACATAGCTTCATGATTACCATACAACAGCCAAAGCAGCAAATGGAGAGCTTTCCTGAGGTTACCATGTTTTCATTTTGTCATTGTAAAAAGTTGAGTTGCTAATTCCTGGTCATTGCTACATAAAGAACCCATTTGCAATTCCTAATATTTAACATACAGTTTGAAATTCTAGTTGCTTACATCTAAAGTTAATCTGATGTTTAATATGTCAGTTAATCAAAAGTTTTAATAATATTCAGTAACTTTGTCAAATGTAATATCCCTCATTTCTCTTCAAATCAACATACTGTTTATTATATAATTTTTATAATAGCATTTTTCCTATAATCTAGTACTAAGGTCATCCTTATGGTAGCATAAATAAGGTCAATCACTGGATGAATTACAAAATAAGAAGTTTCCCTTCAGTAACTTGTATTTCCCTTAAGGTGTACTAACCAACAAACACCCAATATTCTCCTATTGTATGATAATTTAGAATCCCATGGGACTAGGCAGTGTCAAAATCCTTTCTAAATACATATACACACATTGAAATCCACATCGGACATCACTTTATCTTAAATTTGTCTGGAAAATCCTAAATTAATTAAACAAATATGCCAATGTCTCTAGCTATAAAATCTGTGCACTCCTCCACCCTAAAGGTTAGAATCAAAAGTTCAGAGGCTAGATAAACATCAAGGTTCTATAATGTAACATTAATTCTCTCAATAAATGCATATTAAGGTATTATCATGGATACCAGGGACTATTCTGGGCACTGGGTATACAGTAAAAAAACAAGCAGAAAAAAATCTCCTCCAAAGTTAAAGCTACCTCTCAACAAAGCAGTAAACACATTACATTCTTTTATCTTGTTTCTTTTTTTCAATATATCACATTGTGTTAACAATTTGTCCTGATATTCGGTCCATCTTACTTTCATATCCCATCAGATCTCCAGTCCCCATTAAAATTCTTTTGCCCTACATCTTTACTCCCTATATCCATAGTATCAAATAATCCTATTCTACATCCCATTCACTCACAATCCAAAGAGATGATTGGAGGTATCAAGAATTTTAATGCTGATAATGAACTAAAATGTAAATCATACAACAGCCTCTAAAATATTAGCATTGCCAATAAAGGATTTAGGAAGAAAGAGAGAAACAAAACAAAGAGAAAGAGAGAAAGAGAGAGAGCATTTAAGCAGAGATGAAAGAAGGGAGGGAGAGAAGTAAGGAAAGAAGCAAGGAGGGACAAAAGAAAGGAAGAAACAGAGGAAGAAAAGGAGAAATAATAATAATACTGATGAATATTAGTTGATTGTCAGTGATACCTCAAATTATGACTATCATTTGTAGGCATACACCCTACTTTGTGCAGTTTTCACTGTTCATGAATAGAACTCGGCATGTACTCATTTGTTTTCTGAAATTGTTGGATGGTTTTATTGGGCAAAGTCCATAAATATTATCTCTGAGTGATGGTTTAAGCCCCAGAATGTATAAGCAAAATTTACAGAAACCGTCTGTATTCATTTTCTATTGTTGTGTAAAATAGTACCACAAACTTGGCAGTTTCAACCAACATATACTACTATCTGACGTTTTCCATAGCTCAAAAGTCAAGTACTAGTTAGCTGGGTCCTCTATTCCAGGTCTCACAGGGCTGAAATGAAGGTTCCAGCTGGGGCTACAATCTCACATGAGACTCAAAATTCTCTTCAAAGCTCATTCAGCTTGTTGGCAGAATTCAGGCTTTTATGGGTGTAGGAAGGAGGTCCTCATTTTCTTATTAGACTGTCAGCCAGGGATCACTCTCAGCATCTCAAAGTCACTCTCAGGTCTTTGCCAGGAAGTTTTCTCACAACATGGCAGCTTATGTCATTAAACTTAGCAGAGTAATATCATTCAAGTGTGCTAAGATGCAATCTTATACACCATAGCATAATCACAATCCATGTTCAAGGGTTGAGGATAATACAGGGCATATATACCAGGGGGCAAAAATATTAGAGAACATCTTAGATTGCTGACTACCACATACTCTTAAAGTTTCCTATTTTATCTTTTAGAAGTGACATTATTCTTCAAAAGACTTGCTGTGGACAAATAATGTGGAAAAGGTATGGATTCTATAATACAGAAACAATTTAGCTCAAGTTAGAGAAAATTTTTCCATTTACCCAGAGATTTTTTTTCCTTCTAGAAAAGCACTTTTGCTTATTTTTTCTCCTAACAACGACAGCAAACTCTTTTATAAAAAGCAATCTATGAAATGTCATTTAAAATTATGTTTAAACTACCAAAATCACACTATATCAAAGATGATGGTTTATAGCCCTGAAACATGAGTTTTAAGTCAATGGTTTCCAATCAAATTGGATGCTAAAAAATGTTTCCCTCCCAGTTCATTTCAATTCTGCTCACACTAGAATGTATCTGAGTTTAGAATATTAAATGACATGTCAATTTTTTAAATGAAGACATTTTTACATGGTTTTATATCCAAATAAGAAAAAACAAAGATTCTGATTTTATTTTAAATCCACCAAATATCTAGTAAGACCTCTCTTATGCTACTTTGTATTATCTTTACTTCATGATAGTGATTATGTTGGTTTTTCTCCAGGTATGTATATGGCTGAACCTCCCCTAACCCTGATATAAGACATAAATCATAGTTCTGTACTTCACAAGATACAAAATAAATTATCTTACTTGTGCTTTATTTTACATTACAATATATATCTCAAAAAATTACACTCAAATCCCTTTTGTTAATGATATCACTCATGCTGAAAGAAACCACCCAGTTTAATAATAATAATAAAAAGATTATTTTGTCATGGTTCAGTATGTCTGAGTGACTTATAGTTATTTTTTCTCCACTCAAAATATATTATTTGAATATTGTCTATGTGCGTCAACATTTAATGTCTGTGTTTGAAATGAAAACAAAACAACCTTCTCTCTTTATTAGTTATAAAATGTTTAGGTCTGGATTTATTAATGAGGAAGCTAATTCAATAACCCAAGAGCTTCCTCTGTAAGATGTTTGAGTTGGCTCAAGCTCTTCTAAACCATCCTCTGGTCATGTCCTGCTGAATTTACATATTGTAGCATTTATAAGCTACTTTGCCCCTCCTTTCACTAATCAATTTTAAAATCTTTTTAGGTTTCCCTTATACCTAGAAGTGTTCACAACCATCAATGAAGATTAATATGAACAATTATTTATCTATTCATTCATTCATTCATTCATGTAAACATCCATTCATTCAATATTTGGAGAGTATCTATATCAGTGTTCCACCAGAGAAACAGAACTATTAGTAGGAAATGTTAGAATATATATATTAATTTATATATACAATTATATATTTATATGTACAATTATAAAATACATACACACACACACACACTTACTCATTACAGGAATTGGCTTATGCTATTGTGGAGACTAGCTAGGCAAGTCTGAAATATGAAGACAATCCATAAGCAGGGCAGGATTTGAAACTGTAGACAGAATTTCTTCTTCCTCAGAGAAATCTCAGTTCCACTCTTAAAGCCTATCAACTGATTGGATTAGACTCACCCAGGTTAACGACCAATAATTTCTTTTTTTACAGTTTCCCTTGTCAACTTGGCACCCACACACATATCCTCAAACCATATTTAATTTCTAAATAAAGACGATAACAAAGTCCCACTCCCGCTTAACATGATACAACTATCCTTTATGTCACTGAAAATATTTTAACCCTTTCCCTAGAAGAGAATGCAAATACTTGGGTGATGTTCAGTCTTTTCCTTGATCTCCTGTAACTTAAATGTAGTGATATAAAGTTAACTATGATGAATACATTTTATGTCAGAAGGCAAAAGAGTAAGAGGGAAGAAAATAAAAGTAATTGACACACAAATATAAACAAATTTATAACAAATTAAGAAAAAATATGCTTCATGATTACAGTCCTCATTCTGCAACTGGTCGTGTGGTTGTAGCTGGTATTTATAACTACCTATGTCATAACTTTTAATTTATAAATACCCATTTTATATTCCTGTTACCCTCAAAAGCACCTTAGTTGGTTTTATAGACTGAATTGTGTCCCACCAAATGCATATATTGAAGCTCTACCCCCCCATGTGACCATATTTGGAAATAGGTATTTTAATGGGATAATTAAAATTAAATGAAGCCATAAGGATGGGGCCCTAATCCAGTAGGTCTAGTGTGTTTATAAGAAAAGAAAGAGACACTAGGGATGTGCGTGCACAGAAGAAAGGCTAGATGAGAACACAGCAAGAAGACAGACATCTACAAGCAAGGAGAGGGGCCTCAGGAGAAACCAAACTTGTCGACACCTTGAGCTCAAACTTCCAGCCACCAGAACTGTAAGAAAATACAGTCCTTTTTTTTAAGTTATAGTCTGTAGTATTTTGTTACGGCAGCTCTAGCAGATATACAGGCAGCAATGGTTCTTTTCCTGATGCAGTTAGTCAAATCTTCATTCCTGAAAGGCCTGTGCCATTAGCAGTCTTGCCTAAATTGTGTTGTCATAATTTTCCACTGACATTAATCATCATAGGACATGTTAACACTAAGAAATGCCCTAAATTATCTCCTGTGTTCCACATACTCTTCCTGACCTCCATTATTTAGTGGCAGTCCCCTGGGTAATCAGGAGTCTTACCCTGGGTAAGCCAGGGGTAAACTGGCTTGGCAAGTACCCCTGCCAATACAGAAACTTCCTTCTTTACCCATTGATTCAGAGGAATGAGGAGCCCAAAGTGAACTGATGACAGCTTCAAATTCCAGTTGAATAGAATAACTGCTGGTAGAAGCATTTCTCCTTTTAGAAGTAAGACCTCTATGCCAGAAGAGCAGAATGTCATGGGGGTGAGAAACAAAATATTGCTAGTGCCTCACGAGTGGTAATAATGAGAAATATCACTCCCATATCCACCCCTTGATTCCTGAATCCTGGCTATGGGAGAAACAGCACCATATATAGAATGCTTATATAGAGGATATAGAGCCTTTTGGAAGACACTGCCCCAGCTCTGCAAGGTACTGCCACCTAGATAGTTCTATAAACAGGTCTTCAAATGGCTATTCCACCATTCTATCAATCAGGCTGCTTCTGAATGATGGAGGACATGGTAAGACCAGTGAAATCTATGAGTTTGGCTCATTACTACGTTTTATTTATTGTAAAATGAGTTCTTCGATCAGAAGCAATGCTATACAGAACACCACAACATTGGATAAGGCATTCTGTAAGTCCACAGATGATAGTTTTGGTAGAAGCATTTCAAGCAGGGAAGGCAAACACAAATTCAGAGTAAATGTGTATGCCAATTAAAACAAAGCACTGCCATGTTGCAAGTGATAGAAGCGATTTGATGCAATCAACCTGCCACAAGGTAGCTTGTTAATCACACCAGCAAATGGTGCCATGTTGAGACTTCAGCGTTGGTCTCTAACTGCTGGCAGAAAGGGTACTCAGCAGTGGAAAGGTTGGCCTTGACAAGTGGAAGTCCACGTTGTTGAGCCCACCTATAACTTCCATCCTACCATTTGATTATTAAAATACTTCCTCTGCTGAAGTCACAACTTGGTCAGCATTGATATGAGGCAAAAATAACTTACTGTCTTTGAAAATGCAGAGAGGTCTATTCACATATGCCACATACCGAGATCTCACATACCTAGACCTCATTGTCATCAATTTTCCGATTACATGTTTTCCAAGTTCCTGACCATCCAGCCAAACCATTGACCACAGCCCATTGATATAGTCTCATATATCTAGTCATTTCTCTTTTCAAGCAACATGGCCAACCAGGTGTTCTCAAAGGGTTGCCCATTGGGAGGACTTCTTAAACTTCTATCCTTTAGAGATGTCTCAGTTCCACAGCTGTATTTCATTTCCATGGAACTCCTGCATAACATGCAGGACCACCTGTAAGCCAGGCCTGTGTTTTCTCTTCTTCAATCAACTGATTGTAGGGAATTCCCCATGAAGCTGTAGGTATGGGCTGGGAGAGAGTAGGTAACAGCAGAGTAGGGGTCATGGCATTTATACAGTTTCCTCCTGTAGCTTATTTGTGCCTTCAGGGCCTACTCAAACCTAAGCTCGTATATACTACTACCATTTGATAAAGGTGTTCAGCTGTATATGCCTAAAACTTTATGGCTTGATAGGTCAGACAACCCCAGGTTCATGATGGGCAGCTCAAGTCACATAATAACTTTGTAGCCCATAGTTAAGCACTTAGCCTCTACTAGGGTCCAGTATAAAGCCAAATTAGTTTCTAGGGTTATTCACAATAGATAGAGGGCTTTTCTCCAAAGTACTAAGGGTCTGTGTTGTAATTCACCTAATGAGGCTTGTCAAAGACTACAAACAGCACTTACTTTGAACACCATCAGATTTTCTAGCTCATAAGGACCAAGTGGCAAAACAGCTGGCATGGCAACCTGGATCTGTTGCAGTGTCTTCTCTTATTCTGAGCCCCATGAAAAATTAAAAGCTTCTTGGGTTTACTTACTAAATGGGCTAGAACAGCACATCCAAATAGGGCATATGTTGACCCTAAAATCCAAAGAGGCCTACTTGGTACTGCACCTACTTTTTTGGTTGTAGGAGGAACCAGATATAGCAACTTATCCCTCGCCTTAGAAGGGATATCTTCACATGTCCAACACTACTATACCCCTATACATTTCACTGAGGAAGAAGGCCCCTGAATTATTTTTGAATTTATGTTCTATCCTCCAACACAAAAAATTCTTACTAATATATCTAGACTAGTTGCTATGTCTTGCTCACTACATCCAAGCATTATATCATTAACATAATGGACCAGTGTAACAGCTTGTGGAAGGGAAACGTTATACACTCCAGAGGTAAAATAGTGAAGATGTATTGTTGGCCTTGCTGAAAGAAAACTGCTTCTGGTGAGTTTTACAAACAAGTATAGAGAAAAAAAGAATCTGCCAGATCAAGAGCTGCATATCAGGTACCAAAGGATGTGTTAATAGGCTCAAGCAATGAAATTGCATCTAAAAGAACAGGTGCAATTGGAGCCATAACATGGTTAAGTTTATGACAATCCACTATTATTCTCCCTGATCCATCTGTTTTCTTCATAGGCCAAATAGATAAGTTGAATAAGGACATTGTGGCAATCACCACCCCTGTCTATTATAAGTCCTTGATGACATTAACTTCTACAATTCTTCCAGGAATGCAGTATTGCTTTTAATTTACTGGTTCTAGGAATGATGTTCATTTGTCCTTTTCCGTCCATAACGAGCTTCACTTCATAGGTCAGGGAGCAAATGTGGGGATTCTGCCAGTTGATGAGTAGTTCTACTCCACCTGTGCACTCTGGAACTGGGGAAATAAACACAAGATGGATTCTGCAATCCACTGGACTGCTGTGAGGTAAACCTGAGCCTAAGGTTTCACTGATTACTGTGATAGTTAATGTGTCACCATAGGTAGGCCATGGTACCCATATATTTGGTCAAACATTATTCTAGATGTTTCTATAATTGTATATTTATATGAAATTAACATTTAAATCAGTAGACTTTGAATAAAGCAGATTATCTTCTATAATGTGGGTGGCCCTCATCCAGTAAGTTGAAAGCTTTAAGAGAAAAAATACTCAGCTCCCCTGAATAAAGGGGACTTTTACCAGCAGGCTGTCTCCAGACTTTAAAACTGTCTCTGACTGCAAAATCGACTCTTCCCTGGTCTCCAGTCTGCCGGCCTACTCTGAAGATTTTGTACTTGCCAATCTCCCTAATCATGTAAACCAATTCCTTAAAAAAATACTTATATCTACGTATCATCTATCTACCTATGTCTCCTATTGGTTCTGTTTTTCTGGAGAACCCTAACACAATCACCTAAACCCCATAAGCCTCTAATATGATTGGTTTGATTGTTGAACTGCAGGGACACTGTGTGTGTCATGGAATTAGTATCAGTTCAGAATCAATTCCCAGGCCTCAGGTATGCCCTTTGTATTTAGAGATGCCAGTTCCATGACAGCAGCTCTCACTGTAATTTCTGACCTACGGAGGGAAGTGACCAAAGAGTTCTTCAGTGATGCTTAGACTACTCTCATAAATTTAGTTCTCACAGTTGTGGTGAAAAGTGTGTCCTATGAACCCTCCTAGTGAGTAGCTCTTCCATGATTAAATCTATTCTAAAATTTCAATCTCCCTAAGACTTTGGATATTTCCTCTACAGTACACCAAGACAGTTCTGGCATATAGTATATACCACCTTTAGGTCCATATTTCATCCAGTCAACCAAATAAACTGTTAGAGCCCTTTCTCACCCATGAAGCTATAACACAGACTCAAGAATATCTGTTAAGTGGACTTGTATCAGTAAATTCAGTCTGATCCAACTTCATATCCTTTCATCGTTATCCTATACCTCAATATTTATTCTCACATTTATTCCCAGATTTCTCTCTGTATAAATTTGGAATTCATAAAGTTCTTTTAACAAGTAGCATACTTCCTCATGAGTCACACTTGTCACCTCACCCTTTTGGGCTTGTCAGGACTTGAGTCTAGTTTGGGATCTAGCAGTCAGAAGTGTTGGCAGTAACTAGGAAGGCAACTATATCAGGTGAGGCTATTACAGATTCCTCAGGCAAAGAAGGGTTAACCTTTTCAGACAGCGATGGTAGAGCTGCTTCTACTTGCAAAGAAGATTCAGCAGAATTTAGGGTTTTAGTGCTCCCAACTTCATTGGGGTCTTCCTATGTGTCCCCATTCCAATGATTAGGATCTAGGTCCTTCCCAGTGAATGCCCTCACTCATGACCACAGCAGACACTCTACAAGATTGGGAATTCAATTTATGTTATAATTCAACCACTCACAAGATGAAACTCGGGGTTTAGTTCAGAAATCTTAGCCCTACAGCAACAGGGAATAATGGTTTCTTTGGGGTCCGACACAGACAATTTCAGATCATTTATACAGAACTTGAATTGGACATTTGAAGTGCTGGGCTCATCTTTTTTTTCCTGGCTTTCTACAGCAAATTTAGGGTCAATCATTCAATATTTTTATAGTCCTTAGCTTAACTAAAAAATGTCTTATGGTATCAAATACATGTTCACCTAGAACCTTGACTTTTATAGCTATTTTATTAAGAGTATCCAATGGTTATATTTTGTGTACCTCTATCGTCATATCATGTGATGTACTATTACCAGTGCCCTTTTTACCACTGGAAATAGAGCTATTAGTGCCTCTAAATGTAATCAGAGAACCAATTCCATGAATCTCAAAACCAATTCAGAAAACTCATCCTTAAGATTCTAGAATTTGTTTGGGTGCCAAAATTAGTTAGGGTTATACCATAAAAACAGAACTAGTATTAGAGAGACAGAGAGAGATAAAGAGACAGAGAGAGAGAGAGAGAGAGAGAGAGAGAGAGAGAGACATTGATTTATTGCAAGGAATTGCTTGCTTGATTGTGGGATCTAGCTAGGCAAGTCCAAAACCCATAGACAAGACATGGGGAAAGCCAAGCTAAAAATTTCTGGGCAGGAGCTGAAGTTGTAGCCAGTAGGTGGAATTTCATCTACCTCAGGGAAACCTCACTTCTGCTCTCAAAGCTTTTGAACTTATTGTATCATGCCCACTCTGACTAATTAGACCCACTCTTCATTTAAAGTCTACTGATTGTAAATATTAATTATGTCTATAAAATTCCTTCAGAGAACCACCTTTTTTGTTTGATTGAATAACTGGGGACTATAAACCTAGCCAAGTTGACACAAGAGAACTGGCCATCACCGTATCAAATGCAGGCCAAGTGCTGTGACAGACACAATGGGGAACTGCTACTATGATGAAACCATGTTTGCATAAGAATGTACTCCCCCAAGTAGGAATCCCTATTACAGACAACATTTCTGCTTATTCTGTAAAATGGGTACATAATGAAAATCAATTTTATGTAGTTAGGGAAATAACCTCACATCACTTATGAATCAAGATCTTCATGTGGACCTTCCCTGACTACTTCATTGACTACTACTTGAAATATCTATTATATCCCCTACAGAATCCCTATAAGGAATAGTTTCTATGTTCAATCAAAAGAGTTAACTTGTCATATTTTACTATTTCATGAGCATTGTTGCTCCCCAAGTCTGACTCCAGAGGGTAAAATCCTAACTATTGCTCTATAATGATTCCCTAAAATAAATAGTTGAATGTAGATTAGGGTACAACTAACTCAAAATAGGGAATCAGAAAACATAGAATTTCTTCTGGACCTTGACAAATGGGTAGGGCTAGTCTTTCTCAGATGGAGAGAATAGGAATGCTGTCCAAGCAGAGAGACCAGTGGGTACAAAGGCTCAGAGGAATGAAAACACGTGTGCTGTGTAGGGAATGGTGAGAAACTGCATGAGTGGACTCGGGAAGGTGACGAGAAGTGGGGAGCAAGAGTACTCATGAAATAGTAAAGCTTTCCATTCTCACTCATGAGAACTCTTGTTCCTTGAATGAAGAAAATATATACAGTGCTTTGGTACCCCCACCTACCTCCTACTGTGTTCTGGACATATGATAGGTCTGTTGACATGAAGTAAAAGGCTTTGGTCCATTACTGATTTAAGCCACAGTTTTTAATTTAAAATTCCTAGAAATTCATAAGTAGGGGACATGAGTTATATTGGTCTGAAAAGAGGAATTAAAGAAAACCTTACTCTGTTACTATCCAATAACTTCATTGGCTTTTTTATATAAACCCTTCTCCCTGCAGATGGGCTGACATACATCACTGCCTGTGAGGGGCTAACCTGAGACTCCTAAACTCAACTTCCTAGTGCCTGTTCCTAAGAATGTCATTACTAATCCAAAGAACTCAACTAATGGAGTTTAAAGTGACAGAGTCTTTTATAGAGTAATAAAATCTTTTAAGATGTACTTCAGGAGCTTCTAATTCTCCCAGTGAACATAGTAAATATAATGAACATAAAAATTATCTTTGCAGCTGTTGTGTGTGTCAGTAACAATAACAAACTCTCAGCACTGCAAAAGACCAAAATAGCATCTGGTATTTTGATTCACCCAATTTAATCACATGGAGTTTGAACATTTACCATTTTACAAGTTTTGTTTATTGATTCCCAAGACTTTTATAAGATGATGTGAAATTCTATTGAACATACACTTAGCATGCCCCCATCTGCTCAGCCCATAGGCTCTCTACACATTACCAAAAGGGCTCTCATGTGTAGCCTCAATAAGATACTTAGCATTATATAGTAAAGAACTCTGTGAGGAAAAAAGAAGTCAGATGCTAGACTCTTAAAATTTATAAGAGTATGATTATTTCTATCACAATATTAGTAAGCAAAATTGATAAACTTTTCCTAGCCTCAGACTTTCACATCTGCAGATATTATCTTAACAATGCCAACAGAAATTTACTAAGATCACCAATGATGCTTTTCCCTGCACATTAGATCTTGAATCAGAATTGAAGAACAGAACATCTTTTTTAATAAATCACAATCTTTTGGATTTTTTCAACAGAGACAATAATAAATTAATTTATAAAACTTGTAGTCTGATGAAAACTTTCTGAAAATAATTAAAATCCATTTCTGCTGTCTGGATTCCTCATTTGTAGATTTTTGTGTTTTGCTTCTACATTGCTAATTTATGATACTGGGAAATGTAAGACAGAACTGGCTTTTACCTCATAAATTTCAATATGATGTATTAGTCATTATTTAATATCAGATGGCTTTCATTACATTTATATGTTTAATGTCTAGAAAATATTTCACAGGTTAAAAGTAAATGCTTATTTTTTCTTTAATTTTTCATTTATTTTCCTTGCCCTTCTTCCATTAAAAAACAAAATTTGACCAAAGATGTTTGTGTTTTACATGCTAGCCCTGTGCTCATAAGAGGTTGAAAATCAAAGCAGACATGGTTCCTGATATAAAAGAGCAGGATGCCTTTTAATAAAGGATGTGAATGAAAAGGATACACCCCTTTCTTTGCCAATACTGTCTCCTAAAATAAATCCTTGTTAATATTTTTTCAAGATTGTTGACCAGAAATAAAGATTTTATAACAGATTTTTACAAAGACATTGCAAAAATTTATTTTAAACCCAGAAGATACCATTCCTTCACCTTGAGTCTGAATGCTGAAATAAAAAAATTAAAAATCCCCAAAGATACATTTTAAAAGAGAGATATAATAAAGTGAATAATAAATTAAAGAACTTGCTTTCTCCTTGCTATCAGAGAATTCATGTACTATGCTCAAAACACCCCAACCCCCATGAAAAGCTAAAGCCAAAACATGTTTGCCTCTTGGAGCTCATTTGTTGGTATTGGTGCCCTGGCTTTGAAGATAATGTTCTGCAGAGATGTGTTGATGCTTCGTGTGTACCAACTGCTGTTTTGATAGTGCTCATGTTATGTGCCCAAAGATAAAGAATTGTTCTGAAATAAGTCTCTCAGCATGATGTAGCTACTATTGTTATTGTTGCTCCTTGTCAAGATTTGCCACTCTGGAATATTCTTGTTAAGAAGAAATAGAAGAATTTGATGTCTAAAGTAAATTAGTCTCTGGGCCTCCAGAGAATATCTTACGTGTCTATTCTTTACACATACAGATATATCATTTTCTCTGGAAAAGAGGAAGCTAAAAAATGACCACAAATGGCTTTCAAGTGTTTATAGGGCAGGGAGGAATAACAACTGACTAACATGAGGATGCTACCTTCCTTGAGGGCATGGCAGGACTAGAAACAGGCTTTGAAATATAGCAGGAGAGATTTAGGTTTTAGCATGAAAGGAAGTTTACTGTTAGAGCTAAGAGACTCCCTCCTTCCTAACTGTCCATCTGTCTTAAATAATTAATATGTAATCCTGCTCAGTGGATGACAAATCAATGAGAACATAACAAGATGTTTCACAACTTGGTCTAGATTTATATGAATTCCTCACCCACACACAAGCCAAGTAATTGGTCATCTTCATTATGAGATTGGAGAGTATCTGGTTAAACATGCCACCTCAAAACATGTACCTAGCAAAGCAATAACTTTTAAAAAATTGCTAGAAATATATGTGATTGTTCAACATGCTTGGCCACTTCTTGTAGAATTCAGTGAGTTCCATAAGAAAGAGACAAACTGCTTGCCTGATTTAACATAGAAAAAAATAGAACTTTAATAAAATATTTTTTCGCATACAGCCAGAAAATCCAAGAATACTGATCATCTGATCATCATAAATTTTGCCAAACTGCAAAGTCAAAATTATTTGTCTGATGGTAAAGCTAGTGCATGCAAAAACTAGGAGGCAAGAAATGGGATTAAAAACTGAAATCGAAGAACCCCAAAGAAATGTGTCTGCCCTGCTAGGCATCTCTCAACTACTTTACCACCCAATAAAAATAATTTGCTCCATCATCTAGGATGCAGCCTGTTAGTAGGGGCTGATTTGTTATGCTTCATCATCTTAGACTGAAGGTCTGGGAAAAACGCTGAGGCCTGCCATTAAAATAAGCTATAAGAACAGAGACAGTTTTAGGGGCTCCTCCCCTATGAGATATCTGGCTTGGTTTCTAGCCTAGATTATGACCAGAAATTGAATTAGCCAGTTAGTAACTACGGTAAATTCCAGGGGGGAAAAAAATAGGGTACTTAGTTGTTCAGTAAAGATGTCTATCCCCCAGATCTCCATAATTACACTAATATGAAGTGGGTTTCTAATGTGGTAGAATTCCTAAAAAAAGAAATGCACCTCTAGTCCCACTGAAGCAAGGTCATGGAGGATGAGAGGGAACAAATATCCTCCCAGGAGGCAGGATCTGGTGCAAGCAGGTGGGAAATTAGTCTTTGTTATTTTTGCCCAACAAAGTTTGAAATATGCTACAGAAAGGTGCCATCTTGTTGTAGTCAATCTCCAAAACTGTTCCCAGGACATTAGCGAACCACCAATGTCCATGGTCTTGTGCAGTCCCCTCTGTATTTAATCTGGGCTGTCCTTGTGACCACCCTTAATTAAGATAATGCAGTAGAAGTGATCCTTTGACGGTTTGGAGCCTAAGCTTTAAGAAGGCCTAGCTCACTGTGCTGCAAGGTCATTGCCATGGTGAAGCTGAGCAAAGAGGCTAAGCAGAGATTGCAACAGCTCTTCAAGGTGGCCAGTTTGCCATCCACTGAGGCCTTATTCCCCTCGTGATTTACCTGGGATTAAAGAGGGATGCAGATCCTGGAATGCCTGAACCAACTGTTTTGAGTCTACTTTGGGGATAAAAGGCTATTTAGTCAACTGGATTTAGAAGCAATCGGTGAACAGGAACAGCATGGAAGAGTGCGTGCTCTGGCTTGGATAAGAGATGAGACATCGTTGAGATAGTCACCATTTGGATGGCACAGGACTCTTACTTCACAGATGCATCTGTGGCACTGTGGAACCTCTACTGACTTATTTATAATAGAATGTATTAAAATAAATATTTTAACAATGTTAAAAAAATGAAGGCCTAGAAAAGCTTTCTAGGAAAGCCTGAGCCACCATGCAAGGATTCTACCTACCTCATTAAAGAAACCACAGAGAAAGTTTGTGTGCAAAGACCCGCTGTATGAAAATAGAGGAGGCCTGACATAGCAGTGCAGCCTCTGGATAATGCCAGCCAGCCCCAGCTGCCATCACTCTGCAACCACAAGAAAGGGAACAAGGGAGACCCACAGAATCATGAAAGATAATAAAGTGGTTGCTTTAAGCCACTACGTCTGGGTGGTTTTGTAAGCAGCAATAGATCACTGGCCTAGAAGTTGTCACCTCCTTACATTGCTTTACATTTCTAAATAAGTGTTATTACTGTGGTCAGCCCATTTTTCATCCCATACTTTATGGGATAGAAGGTCTTGGAATTAATGTAAGTTAATCATGTAGGCACAGACTACGGACTGTGTGAAACCACATTTAGACAAGACTGATTAGCATGCTCACCATCCATTGATCCTGGATCCAGAGCTGAATGCAGCATCTACTCATAAGCTGGGGTTAGGAGGAAGATTATGAGAGAATTTTTGGTTTTATGGGGAGCAGTTGTAGTGTTAGAAGGAAACACTCTTGAAATAATTTGTATAAGGAAAACAGCACACATTGGGGATGGGGAACAATGTTGTTTTGCAGGCCTTTTCTAGCATTACTACCCTACTTTCTTTGGTAACATAACCTTCTTTGGTAAGGAACCCATTGCATGTAGTTTGAGTGGTACAGATATCATCCTAACACCACCACAGAATGCTGAGCTTCTAGGGAAGACTGTGTAGGGATTGCTTAAGGAACAGAATGTGAGTCTGAGACTGCTGCCAGTCTGCTTGCCTAGCATGTAGGCAGAGCCTTGAAGAGAGGGAAACTAAACCAGACAGAAGAAAATATGTCTTAAAGAACAAAGGGAGGCAGAGAGATAAAAAGAGAGTCTTGACAACATTGTTAAGTCACCTAAACAAGATATACTTAGCCTTCCCAGCAATATACACCAATAATAAATAAAATTCTCTTTCTTCTTGTTTTTCCTTCTTTATTAGTATTATGATTATTATTATCATTTACTTTTGAGTTGTTTTTCTGCCATTTCATGGAAGAAATATGACTAATATTGTCATCTATATAAAATTTTACTGTAACTTTCCTTGAGAATCAACTATAATTTTTATACTATACAAGTAAAATATAAATTCTCTATATCATTTCCTTTGCTTGGGAGAAGTCTTACAAGAGGGTCACATCCTGTAGTGTTGCCTGATGTCATAATCACCCCTATGAATCCTTCACAACTGAATTTTGCACAATATTATTATCCCTCAAATATGTCTCAGAGAGTCTGACTTTCCAGGTTGTGTTTCACCATGGCTGTCTGGAGACATGTGCAACTAGGAGGGCATTACCAGACCACCTGGCAAGTCTGGATCACAGAGCCCAAGTGCAGGAACATGTCTGCTTTAAAAACAGGAGGTCACGTGAGGAACTACAGGCTTCAGTCTGAGAGTGAAATCACTGGGAGTCAGGAAAAACAAATAGTGAACCCTGGGTTTAAGCTAACACAAGAAACTCTGGCCTGAAGCAGAGCCCTAAAAGCTGGATAGCAAAACCTAGACATGAAATAAAAGTGGGTAACTCACCATGATAGGATAAGAGGATGCAAAGATTCTACCCAAAAGAATCTTGTTAATGGTCTTAAAGGCTGGGCCTGTTGTCTCATGCCTATAATCCTAGCATTCTGGGATGCCACAAAAGGCAGGAAGATTAGTTGAGGCCAGGAGTTTGAGATCAGCCCGAACAAGAGCAAGACCCCATCTCTACAAAAAATAGAAAAATTAGCCAGGCATGGTAGTACACACCTGTAGTCCCACCTCCTTGGGAGGCTGAGGTGGGAGGATTGTTTGAGTCCAGGAGTTTGAAGTTGCAGTGAGCTATCATGATGCCACTGCACTCTAACCTGGGTGACAAAGCAAAACTCTATCTCAAAAAAAAAAAACTTTTAAAAAAAGAAAAGAATCGTATTAAAGATATTAAAGACACATGCCATTGCTCACATGGCGTGTGTGTGTACATGTGCATATACATAGATTGAAAAAAGACATAATGAAGATGGTAAAAACAAGAAAGGACTTCAACTGCCTTATTAAAATAAGAACACTTTGAGTTCACTTTTTAAATAATTATTTTCCAAAGTATGCTTCATGGAATGCTATTCTTACATCATGTCCCATAGTTAATAAAATTGAGAAACAGCACATATCAATAAGATTGGGAAATAAAACACAAAACATAATATACGCTGCTCTTAGAGATCCTCAATAGCTATAATAACATCAAAGGTTATAAGAAGTTTTACTGTAAAGAGATCATTTAACATTTGTTCATCTAAGATTATTCAACTCATTCAGCAGGTATTAAACACTCAGCAGATCAGTTCATTAGCACTTAGTCTGGAAAAAGATTGTTCTATTGAATGCTTCCTGTGAAATTGCCATGCTCTTTAGCATGGGGTCTAGGTTCTATAATTCACTCCAAATTAATACTGGTCTAGCCACATGGGTTCACTCTTAAATCGTAAATGGAATGAATATTTTTATAACATCATGTCTTTCTTATATTCAATAATAGTCTTTACCAATTTTTTAATTGAGCTCAAAATTCTACTTCCTCTGCAATGTCTCTCCCAATTCCCATTTAAAATGTGATGTTTCATCCTCTAAATTTCCATAGCAGTGGTAAAGTCTCTTTTAAGCACCAGTTTGATTTAACATTAGCATTATTTGTTAAGTTAAAATACCTTTCAGTATTACAGTTTATCGTCTTATACCCTGATGCCTAGCAGAGTAACATGAATACATGAGGAAAGCCAAAAATAAGTTAAATTAAATCCAATCATACAAAGTTATATTTAGGAATTTACTAAATGGGAACACCGCACAATGATGATGTAAGAAAAAATTATATGTAGCTATATCCAGGCATAGAATCTTTTTACTATTTCATATCAGATAAAAATGCAATGCAATGGATTCCTTGGGTTAATCAAGTTGGCTCACTGTTACTCCCTTGAGATAATCCAGCATCATCTATTCATATTGCACTTTTTCAAACCAGAGAAGCTGGAAATGACACTTTCTATGTGTTTAAATATCAGAAATTCTCCAGTGCAATCTCTGGTTCTCATATTTTTCATTGCATAATGCTCTTCTGGAAATAATGAGGCACCTGGGCCTCCTATGTACCTCATCTTTTCCCATCAATATGGTGGAAAAAGATTCACTTGAAAATTAATGGGGAATCTCATATTGATTTGTATGTAAAAATGCAATGGGAATTATGCCCGTACCCGAGAAGAGTCATTATCATAGCAGGGTGGCACAAAAAGGACAAAAACAGAAAAACAGGCTTTGGAGGCAGACAGTGCTGGACTGAAGTCATGCCCCACTACCTATCGACCATATAATATCTAGGTGGTTACAAAACTCTCTAAATCTACTTATTCAGAGAATGAGAATAGTAACACCTATTTTGCAGTATTGTTATTTGAATTAAATAATTATAGATAAAATGCCTTACAACTAGCCTACCTTATGCCAAATATTTTCCATATATGAAGCTTGTATTCTTGGCCCTTTATGACATAAACCCATGATGTATAGAGATTAGGCTTTTATGGAGGAAACTGATATTTGTTTATTCTTTAAATCATAATTTCTTGATAACCTGTCTATACTCTGCTAGGCACTATTTGTAGGACGTGAGTACATATCTTCCTATTCTGAAGGTTAGAAAGATACATGATCAATTATCAAACTTAGAAAAAATCAAATAGACATAGTAACAGAGCTGTTCTTAATTTGAGAACACAAAAATCTGATAACTGTTGAAGTCTTGGAGGGTGAATAGCACTGCTCTTCTCTATTTGTCTCCTGAACTAATTAAGTAATATGATGAGGAATAAAATAAATGGAAGTGAAAAATATCCATTTGGGTACTGATAAAATGTCTGGTTATGGTATATAGTTCAATGTGAGAGCAAATTGGATTTATCGGCTCCTATGTTGAGACAGAATCACCCAATCAAAAAAGCTGTGTATGTGCCGTTGCCAAGGGAAGGGACCACAATACTCTGCTTGTGAAATGACCCAAAGCAGTTATGATGGCAAGCTCTCAACTGGCAGGCTGGATCCCAGAAAAGGAGGGAAAAAGTAAGCCTAGCAAGTCTAGCTCATCTTTGGAAATTAACCAAGCAAGGAAATACCTCACTTTCCTGGGGTTGAATGAGGAAAGATGAGAAGCAAGATGAAGGAGGCCAAAATAACTCATCAGAGTTTCTTGACATTAGAGTAGAAAGGAAGAATTCTCTCTCTAATACAAGTACCTAATCTACTTTAGGCACCATGATCATGTAATTGTGTTTGCCGTCACTTTCCTTGTTTACACCTATTTTCCCAGGGTAATTATGAATTGTGTTCCTTTTCACACTCAAAAGAGTTCAAGTTTGCATTGCAAATTTTGTGTTCATTAGCATTGTTTGAAGGATATTTTTTCTAGAACAATTTTAAAATTCGTAATGTATTTAAACATAATGTATTCAACTAAAAAGTTTATTCATTATGTAGAGTTATAATATTCAATAATATTCAATATTATCATTTTCTTATAGAAAAAAACCACAAAGAAACTCAAGCACATGCATTTACATTTTAAGACAAATTGTCATGTGTTTAGACAATGTGGGATATTTGCTTTTTGGCATGTTTATGAACTGAGTCATAAAATTCAGTAAGATTTTTTTCTATGCTTAACCGTGAAGGAATATTCTATAAAATTTTAAAAATCAAAAAAAGACATAATCCTTATCTCTGGACAAAATTATGTATTTCTATAAAATTTCGCCTTTGATATTCACTAAGTAGCACTCAATTCCACTGTAAAAATATTTAAAAGTTTAACAGTTAGAAATGAGAGGACACCTCTTACTTTCACAGTATTCCGCATCGTCTCAGTTTAGGTCCATTGAACCGTACTAACGTCCCCAGTGTTTTCCATATGTTATCATTTTATTATCCACAGCATCCCTATGAGATACAAGAAAAAGTTTACACGTGAGAAATTTAAGACTCAGAGATGAATAAGATAGTATTTAACCAAAACCATGATGCCAATAATTAACAGAACTCAATTTTAAATTCCAATCTACTCACTGAGAAACCAAATGACCTTTTAACTCACCACGTTGCCTCCCTTTCATTATCATGCTTTTTATTATACTCAAAAAGGGTCTCACAGTGTTTCATTTAAACCATTATCTAAACTTAAGCTGTTTTTATATTATTCAACTTACAGGACAGTAATGTCAGTCAGAAGAAATCAAGTGATGATTTAATGATAATCACATTAAAATCAATTATGTACCGGTTAAGAGGAAACAAATCATAACTTCCTGTTTCCAGAAAACTTTCTCCCCTCCCGTAATTTTTAAGATCAAGGACAGAAACAAACGAAAACAGGGAAAGGTGTTTCTACTGCTTCTCTTCTATCACTCTAAAGCATTGTCTTTTATGGCTTCCAGTATCTCTATTGTTACCTTCATCACTAAAACACTACTTAGAGTAGTGTAAAATTATTCCTCTTTGATACTCAACTTTTTTTTACTTTCACCTTACTTTAGTCAATAGATCTTTTGACTGAGGGGGAATAAAAAAGCATTTAAGATTTAAATTGTCACATAGCACTTCTGAGATTGCTCCAAACTTCAAGCTAACCCATTTATATTTTGTCATTAACTTTGCACTCTTAAAAAAAATTCTCAATCCCTGTTCATTTAAAAGGTTTCATATGAACCTTTAAGAAAAAGTTCTTATGAGCCAGAGAGAAAATATTTCTTTTGACTCAGACAATATCTATACATTACCAAATGCAGTAACAATTTAGAAAGCATGTATCCATTTTAAGATCTGACTCTTAGACAAAAATACACAAATATTAAGAGGCTGTAATCCTTGAACTGTAGAAAAATTATTCTAAATTTGTATACTTTTGTAATTGGGGAGCTATTGTATCTAGGTATACAATATTGAAATGTTAGCGAGAGGATGGAAAACAAATTATGTAGAACTAAGAATAGTTGAGCAACATTGTTTTGTTGGGTTCATTTGTTCATGGATAGTGTCCCTGGATTTCAAGAAAAGTAAACTGTCACTGACATAAAACTTTTCAGTGTCTCCCATCTTTGAAACAAAATGTCTCTTATGTTCAACCTATTATAGATTCCTCCTGACACGTTTTAATCCAGACTTTTTTTTCTTCCCAATATCTCTTATTCAAAATCCTCCAGAAAAGCAAATCAATAACTCTTTCTTCCAAAGACTTTTTCTTTTATTCTCCAAATGTCAAATTATTTGGGCTTTTTTTCAAAGCTAAATCATTTTTCAAGGTTTTACTCTGAAACATCTCCTAAGTATCCCTAACAACTATGTGATGAAAACTTGAACACAGGACTCAATTAGAGTCCCTCTCATGATAAACAGACTAACTCCTACTCCTAACACGGGTAAACTACAGCACGGTCCTTAAAACCTGTAACAAAATAGATGTTATGGCCATATATAGACAAGTCCAAAATATAGACAATGGCTGATAATATTTGCCTAGGAATTTTTCTGAAAGAAATCTGTCATAGTTATTACATCCTTAAAAAGCCTATTTTTTTACTAGTTATTTATGTTTCTTATATTCCTTGCTCTTCAGTTAGCCATGGAATTACACGCCTACTGATGCAAGGAAAAAGAACAAAGAAAATAAAAGAGTCAGTTTCTGACTTTCAAGTAAAAGAATATAGAAAAATGGATGGGGAATGACAAGAACCACTGCCAAACACCAAAAAATAATTATTTCTTTGGGGTCAGGGAGAGCTGGCTGGGAATGAAGAGATCATTGAAGCGCCTATGGCTGAGAAAAGAGTCTGAGCCCCACGTTTCACTGGGACCCTCTCCTGCCCCAGTGGGTAAGGGATGACTGAGGCTACTAGATTTACGGAAAATAGAATTTCCAGAGAAATTTATGGAAAATTTCAAATTTCCTAGAAAATAGAAAAGCAGAGAAACATACCTCATGTCAGAATCCCAGAGAGGAAGAAAGATCCCAGATATGGCTGTGTGCCTCAAATCCGCGTGTTTGCATTCCAAAACCAATGACTTTAACCCCTGTGTGGTGCCAAATTAATGTAAAAAGGAGACACTTCCTAGATATTTACTAGAGACAAAAAACTTTATCTTATTCCTTCATAAAATGCAACTTCTTGGAATAAATCTTTCTCAAAAAAAATTTTTTTTGAAGATTAACCATCTATTTTTCTTCTACTTTTAAATGTGGCCCACACAGATACCACGCCCTTGTCTTTAATAAGGTCATTGTCAAAGACATTCTATCAAGTTATTTTTTATATACTTTTGTTTACTTTCTGGAACAATTTAGGGTTAACTTTTTATATCCACTTGCTTTTTCTCTCTGAATATTCTTCAGTGTCTCGACATTGTTAAAAATTTATTCTTAAACTGTTGTCCTGAGTAATTTTAATAATCACTCTCTTTGTTCTCTTATAAAAAAACATTTAATTTTTGAAAAAAATCTTTTTTCTCTAAACGCCCCTTTACATCATGATTACTATTCCAACCCAATTGTCTAAGTAAGAACTCAAGGAATATTCATGATGTAAATTTAATCGGGTAAGGAAGATATTTGACCCTGTTCAGCTCGGAGAAAGGTGATTAACTAGGTCAAGGACAAGAGAAGGAGGTAGGGATTTGGAGATTTCCATGTAGAGCATATTCAGTATAGAGGTAATTTTCAGATGTCCAATAGGCTTGGAGAAATTCAGCTGTAGGTGTCCAGAAAGAGGTCAAATTTAGAGGCAAATCTAAAAAGAAAGAAATGGGCAGATGGCTGGAGTCCAAAGCAAAGAAAAATTTTCCGATACTCATGCATGCTGACAGACTGTGGAAACTTCAAGATCCCCAGGATAACTGCTCAATTTCTTATGAATTTCTTGTTTTCTGTCATTTTCCTACCAATATCCTTTTGTGTGTATGTTGCCAGAATTATTTTTGGTTGATACATAATAATTATACATATTTATGGGTTAACCAACCTCTCCCTGTCCTCCTCTTCCTGCTCCCCTTTTGAACCTCTAATAACCATAATTCTATCCTCTACTTCTGTGAGCTTAATTATTTTCTAGCTACCACATATGAGTGAGAATATGCAGTATTTTTGTTTTCTGTGCTTCATTTATGTTACTTTAAATAATGCTCTCCAGGCCCACCCATGTTGCCGTACATGACAGGATTTCATTCGTTTTTTATGGCTTAGTATTCCATTGTGTATATATGCCACATTTTCTGTAGAGAGATAGGAACACTCATATACCGCTGGTAGGACTGCAAACTAGTACAACCTCTGTGGAAAGTAATATGGAGATGCCTCAAAGAACTAAAAGTAGAACTACCATTTGATCCAGCAATCCCATTCCTGGGCATCTACCCAAAGGAAAAAAAGACATTCTATAAAACAGACATCTGCACCCGAATGTTTATAGCAGCACAATTCACAATTGCAAAGATGTGGAAACAACCCAAGTGCCCATCAATACATAAGTGGATTAATGAAATGTGGTATATGTATACCACGGAGTACTACTCAGCCACAAAAATAATGATGAACTACCTACTGTATTACCCTGGATGAAGCTGGAGCTGATTCTACTAAGTGAAGTATCACGAGGATGGAATAAGAAGCACCACATTTTCTGTATTCATTCATCTGTTGGTGGACATTCATATCTTGGCTATTGTGAATAGTGCTGCAATAAACATAGGGGCGCAGATCTCTTCAATGTACTGATTTCCTTTCCTTTGGACAAACACCCAGTTGTGGGACTGCCTGATCATGTGGTAGATCTGGCTGTACCAATGTACATTCCCACAAACAGTGTATATCATGTTCTTAAATAATGTTGCTCTGTTCAAGGTCATTTTGTAGTAACATTGATGAGAAAAAAGATTGATTCACAGCCAAGGCCACTATCTGCGTGGAGTTTGTCCATTCCCCCCATATATGGTAAAATTGGTTTTGTTATATGTCATTTTGCTTAAAGTCACAATTTCCAAGAACCTATTCACACGATTAACTGAGGACTTACTGTGTAAGTCCTTTACTCTACATCCTCTCCAGAATTTGTTAATTTTTTGTCTTTTTGATAACAGCCATTCTTTCTAGGATGAGGTTATATCTCATCGTGGTTTTGATTTGCATTTCCCTGATGCTTCCACCAATATTCTTGATCTACTTTTCTTTGAACATAGTTAAAACCCTACTCCTCTATTTTGTACTTGTAGAGAACCTTTCCAAGCCAACAACCTTAGTATCTACCGTTCTTGATGAAGCAAAAAACAAAAATTATGTGAAACATTAGAAAGAAGTTAGATGTTTTAAAATTCATGAAATATACTAAACTAG
>CAUYSK010115583.1:0-28942 GCA_963575035.1 Avahi laniger
TGTACATAACAAGGGGACTATAATAGAAAAGTGGTATGATCCTTCACATTTAAAAAATACAAAAGAAAAGAAACACCCCCAGTAATGGTACAATGGGTGACAATATATTTTGAACATGGGGATAGGTAAATGACATCAAGCCAGGCATGGTGGCACGCACTTGTTGACTCTGCTGTTCTGGAAGCTGAGATAGCAGGACCACTTAAGACCAGAAATTTGAGGCTGCAGTGAGCTATGATCGTGCTTGTGAATAGCCACTGCACTAGCTCCACTGAATCTCTCTCTCTCTCTTTCTCTCTCTCTCTCTCTCTCTCTCTCTCTCTCTCTCTCTCACACACACACACACACACACACACACACACACACCAGTACAACAGGAAGTCTAGAAAATGGAGGTGAAATTCCTACTGAAGGCTATATACAAGCACTGTGAGACCAGAAGCAATGTACTGAGAAGATGAGACAATGTGGGGGGAAAACGAGAAAGAGAAATCAGGTGGCTACTCTGGAAGTTATAAATAATTCCCCAAACTACAATTCTGGCTGCTGACATCTAAAGATGGCCTCCACATTTAGAGAAATATATTTAGCAAATAAGAGAATACTCATTTAAATTCAAAGAAACACAATTCAGTAGCCATTTGTAAAGATCTGTTTTGATCACTGTAGGACCATGCACTTATTTTAAAAAATTATTGTCCTTCAGCCTCTTTCTGTGGAGACATGATCTCTCTGAATCTAGAATATAAAAGGTCATATTCCCAGGGTAGAAAGTTCTGGGCAAATAATGGCACTACCTAGATTGGAATAATAAGCAAGTCAGACAGATTTTAGAAAAACTTCTCCATTCTATGCTCTGCTTGACACTGCTAGCATGAACATTAAGTGCCATTAAATAAAACTAAATGAAAGTCAAATCTTCCAAAGAAAACACTATCAAGGTGTGATATGAAACTGTCATAATAATGCTGATAAAACACCTTGACATCTATCGTACCACCTGGCAGTATCATCTTTGGAGAAGGAAATGTGCTGATTTTCAAAGAGGTTTACCATGAAATGATCATCAAATCTGGGATGTTTACTCTGGGAAATGTGCACAGTATTCTAGACTATTATTTATAAATAGTCATTCTCCCAAAGGAAAGATGACAAGGAGCAAAAACTGTTGTGTGCTGCAGCCCTTTTTAAGAAGAAAATACTTTAGCTGAAAAAAAAAATTAAAAAAAAAACACTGTCTTAACTGTCATTGCTATAAAGGTCATTCTGTTCCATGGCATAAATTTAAAAAGAAAACAGAAACTGGTTAAATCGTCAGAATCTAATAATTAATGCAGTTTTTTATTAGCAGACAAAATGTTTTCACTTCATGGGCATGGAGACTATGTCGATTGTCGGGTAAGGAAAATAACCAATGATTGTTTATAGAAACATTCTCTTCCAAGAAGGAGCTATTTTTAAGGGAACCATTAATTCTACTAAATTTGTCGCTATAACATATGCACATGGTATATAAATCACAATCCATCATCAAACATCACTGTATTAAAATGACTGGAATAAATTAACTGTAGTAATTAAAATAATTAAATTTTAAATTGCTAATTAATTAAACAATTATGTTTCATTTGTAGATAAATATAGATACTATTATCAGAATTTGATAGCTACACTGCAGTCTTCTTTCCTCTTTCAGTCTTACCAAGAGATCTGAAATGATCTTCCAACATTGAGTCAGACACCAGAATTTGAAATTGATATAGGAGTACCTTTGTTTAAAAATATAGCTGGCTTACTAAGAGCCTACTAAAATACACTTTGAACTATTTTAGCTTGGGAGGGGGTGGGTAATGATTCACCAAGTTCTTTCTCCCCCTCAGCTGAGAGACAGAATATTTGTATTATTTAAATAGTATTGTGTAACAGTATCTCCAGAGAGTATCATGAAAATTAGTGTGATTATTATTATAAAACATACTGGGACCTTGACTCTAAGTAACTCTATTTGTAATCAGAATTCTAGGGTATATAATGTGTCATACCAGTGCTTTCATAGTGACTTAATTTAGAACTGTACATGAGGTTTCTGATCTCCTGTTGAATCACTATCTGGCCATCTCTGCTCCCTCCCAACTCTACCTTCATTCTTGCATGTCACTTCATCACTTTGCCACCTTCACTATCATGTGCCTCTAGTTACTGCTTTAATATTCTGCTATGATTCTTGTGAGCTGCACCTCGAACCCTTACTCGGGCACTCTCATTTAGAATTAACTCAGTCTATTCTGGCAACATTACAAATCAAATGAGTCCTTTTGTCAACAAGTTTTTCTCACCTTCCTTCTCCACTTTTTTGTTTTAGCAGAAACTTGACATTTCCTAAACAACAACAGCCATCTTGCCCAAGTGCCAGTTATGAAGAGGCCATATTGTCTCTCCTGGCTCCTGATTGTGGCAGAGAAGGTAGCAAGGACATACTTCTTGCCAGTCCGAGGGACTTCCTATTTAAAATATTGGCAGTACTGGATCTTATAGTTAGTTGATTTTTAAAAAATAAACATTGAAAAATATTGGCATAGAGTAGAAAGAACAGCAGTAGAGTAGAAAGAATACAGACTGTCTGCATGTGTCACCTTGAGTAAGTTACTTAACTTCTTTGAGTCTTGATGTCTTCCTTTGTAAAATGGACAAAACCCCAATATCTCTAAGCCTTACTAACTTGTGTTTACAGATGGAGTCATGCTAACAACAATTACCAAGATTTCATTTAAATTCTCCTCCATGTGTTCACACAGGGTTTGTATCCACCTAACATATAGTATAGAATCCTATGTCTACTCATGAACAAGTCTGTTTTTACTGATACTGCCACTGCTTCGGGAGGCTTCAACTAACTGCTTGGCCAAGCACTACCTACCAACACTTCTCATACTTTAAAGTGGGAATCTTATTAACATGCATATTTTGAATTAACAGATGCTGATGCTGTTGGTTCATGGGCCAAAATTGAAAGATCACAGCTTTTAGGGTAGTGCTAAACTCAATTTTCCCTCCTAGGTCCTATCCCTGAGCCCTCTCAACAATGAATCATCTTGGTGATCTGTGTTAAACTAGTTGGAAGGGCTTATCTTCCCACGATGTTATTCATTTTCCTATATATTTAAAGCATTTTTTATTCAACAGCCTTTTTCTCTGCCCATAGAGCACACATGGATCGATGCAGGTGTGCTGGGGAAAAGTTTCATCTACAAATAAGAAACTCCCATTTAATAATTAATGGTTTGTGATGAACCCACTTTGGCCTGGCATCTTTTTGTTTTAAGAGGCATTCTCTCCAACAGAGCCCTTAGCATAGAAATCATCTTTTGTAAGATCTGCCCAAAAAGTTCACCATGTATTCCTGCTTGAACTCTAGCAGTAGGGTTTAAAGACAAGATTGGGTCCCTGATGTTATAATAATAACTACTTTCAAGAGTTGTTTTGAGTATAAAAAATAATGTATGAGCAGCATGTGGCTCATAGCATGAGCTCAGTAATTGTTATCTATTTTGATTTTCTATCAATACTTATTTCACACTTGAAGTGATAAATGTCCTATAAAACAACATTCCCCTAAGTAGATGCATAGTTCTACAATAGCATCTAATTGATAACAAATTCTAAATTTTAAAAATGTGTTTATTCAGCAGATATAGAATGAGTACCAACTCAATCAGAGATATACCAGAAAATAAAAGAGAGAACAAAAACCGCTATCCTTATGGAACTAACATTCTGGAGGGGAATCAGAATCAAACATTCATTTACCTTTTCATTTCGCATTATCTAGGAATAAAGTTTCCATATTTAATAGACTCTTGGCATGTACACCTACACCACCATGGTCAAAATCACCACCACCATAGCCACCATTTTACTACTACCAAGAACAAGGAAGGTCAACCATCTTGTATTCTTGTTCCAAATATTATCTAAGAGATAAATGTTTCTGGACAAGTAATATACCCTCTTACTTATGAACCTACGCATCTATAAATTATGTCATTGAACTGTATTAGCTCCAAGTACCTTTCCAATTCTATTATTCTATGATATTACGATTATACCTCTCTTCCCAAATCTTCAAAACTAGGATCCATTATCTCTTTCCCTAACTATTTCACACACTGGTTTACATGTTTGTTTGTCTATTCCCATCCCACACTTGCAGACATCTATACTAACTCTACTAATCACATAGTGGAACCTCCTGGCACCCTGATTTTAAAGAAACTTTTTCCTCGTGCTATTTATGATCATATTCACTCCACATCAGTCATTTACACCTTATGTAATTATGCCTTGTAACTTGCCATCAAATACCATATTCCAATCTCAAAATTTCAAGTATCTTCTCACTCCCAGATATCACAAAGTAATTTATTGTCCTCTTTACATTCATCAAAAACTTCAAACTAAAGTGCCTTCCAATGCATTGAACTCATTTGTTTCTTTCTAGCTACTTATTTCCCCTGACACGGATGGTTAGCCATTTCCATGCAAGCCTTCCTGCCTCTACATAATTATGTTCTTTTGTGCCATCAACAATAGTCACCAGTGCCTCAATACACACATTTACTTCTCCATTGGCTGCCCTAGGCTGCACAGCATAGCTAGAAGTATCAATGCCATGCACCTAGTCCACCACAAATTTATGTATCTAGTATCAAACAGTATCTTCATGCTGCTTTAAAAGCTCTTAAGTAATATCTTACTAATTCTTTTTTCCTGAGGTATAAATCCTCTTCTTTTTCTCATTTTTGACAGATATTCTTTCCTCCTATTCCCTTAAGATGAAAAGCCTCTGATTCACTATTCCCATTCAGTTTTTGATTTTCATCTTTGAAACAGACAAAAATGGGCTTTTTTCCCTTTTTATGGTTTACTCCCAACTCTAATGTTCTTATTTTATTTCCTTACGTGCTCCCTGAATATCCCCACTTTCAATTTCACTCTTTATTATATCTCCATAAACAGTGCATGTCATTTCCTGATTAGTATCTGGTGTTGACTCAAAAACCCTATTTCCTGTAACACTCTTCCATGCAGAATTAGTGTCACATGAACAGATGAGGAAATGTATTTATGAAGCATGTGGAGTTTTATATTGACTATGATCAAAAACAGCTAGTGATAAAATAGCCATGCTGTACTCTAGAAGTTCCTAAGCTTATAAGTTCTATTAACCTTTTTAAATATGAATCAAATTCTTCCTGAAATAGTCTCTTATCTTTATGAAATACCGAACCCTCTCCACAAAACTTCTCCAACATATTCTAACATGTTGCTCTTTCACTCGAGTTTATTTCATTCTCATTTGAATTTCAAAGTAGTATCCTTGTTTTGATGACGGACAGTTACCCAGGCAACTAAGAAGGAGGGATGAGCAGGTTTGCTTTAAGCAGGACATTTGCCCTGCTTGTATTATACATCTGAGCTCCAGCTCCTTGTTGCTGTAAGTGTGGCCCCATACCAGTGGCATGTCATTATATAGACACTTATTTTAAGAGCATAATTTCAGGCCCTACTCCAGAAATCTACTAGGTCAAAATCTTCATTCTAATAAAAATTCCCAGGTGATTCCTCTGTACGTTAATATTTGAGAAACACTGATCAAGTTCTTCTCACTTTTTTGGTGGTAAAAATATAAAAGGAAATTTTGAAAGTTTGTTATCTGCTTTTTTCTGTTTGCCTTTTCTCAAACTCACCTTAACTTACACTTTCATAAATTTATTGGCTTATCTAGTTTTAACTCTATAAAACAATGTTGCTTACTTTTCTATTTCTGATGTAATTTATTCTTCTGATCAGTACTATCCACTCAATTTCTGAGTAGTTACAATCAGCAAATTTTCTTACCACCCATTCACATATTAATTCTATACAGATGCTTACCATCTATCTATTACACTTTGCCAATTATCTTCTAACTTACACACTTCAGACAGAAAATGCAGATAATTTTAGAACTGGGAGGGGTTTGGAGATCATTAATCCAACCCTTCTAGTGATGTCTGGCACAAGGTATGACCTTAATAAATATTTGCTGAATAAAACTTAAAAAGATACATAGATAAAATTGATGCATAGAGAATAAATGATTATCTCTCAAAGGCAGAACAAAGACTCAAATCCGGCTTCTAAAATCCTCATGAATTCTTGTTCTTAATTGTCTAGTCTAGTCCTGTTCTCTTTTATGTGCCTGTGTCACTGGATCTCAACCTTGGCTGCACAAGAAAACCAACTGGGGAGCTTTAAACATACTGATGCCTGAGTGCCAAACCCACAGACTCCAATTTGCTCTAGAAGATGGTCCAGGCAATGAGATTTCTCAAGGCTCCCCAGATGATACTAATGTGCAGAAAAGGTAGAGAACCACTGTTCCACACATTGCTTAAATTTAATGTGCAAAAAACATCACTTGACAGTTTCTTAATGTAAAAATCTGGTATGTATGTCTGGAGTAGTGCCTGAATTTCCACATTTCTAACAGGTTCCTTGAGGAAGCTAATAATGCTAGCCCTAGGACCACACATTAATAAGAAGGCTCTGTGACATTTGCCAGTGTTAAGCACCTAATCCAAAAAGAAGAATTTCAGAATGTAAAATATCCAGGATTTTTCTACAATCTCTGATTCCTTCCCTACATTTTCCATAGGTTTCTGTTGATTTACATGTCTTAAATTTTTCCATCGCTTCTCCATTTTGAAACAAAATGCTTACAAATATCACCTTCATGTACAATTGTGTTAATTTTTGCTCAGTTGCTACAATTTTCCAGGATATCAACATCTCAAATATGTGTTAATTGTAATAATTTCCTAATTGGTCTGACTTCATTCCCTGTCTACATCAATTACATAGCCTAATTCTATAATAAAATTCTCATGTTTTTGATTTTTGAAAATGTTAATAACTCATCATGTCTATGATATAAAATAAAATTTTGAAATATCAGCAATACACAAAATATAAACAGACCATTATTTCATTTAATATACAAAGATTGAGAGGCTCTTTTAAAAACTATCGTATGCACTTTATAATAGTCACATCTTTAGTAGGAAGTTATAGAAAAGTTGAAAATAAATGGCTATAAACAAGACACACTCCCCCCCAAAAAAAACAGTGAAGCTATATTTATATCAGTGAAATATAGTTTAAGAAATAAAAATCCTCAATAAAGGAAAAAAGTAGATTTAACAGTGATGAGTCAATCCACCTGAGGACTATGAAAATTACTAAAATATCTGTTTCAAATAACTTAGCCTCAAAATATCCAAGCAAAAATTGACAAAATCAAAGGAGAAATAGATGAATGTATGATCATGGTGGCATATTTTAGACATGTTTAATAGTAATTATAAGCTAATCAAACAAAATTAATAAGACTTGCATTTCTCATTGGAATAATCCTTAAAAGATTATTGACATCTTAAACTAAAAAATAATAACAATGTAACAGTTTTGAAATAAAAAAGAGTAAGAGAAATATTAAAGAACAATATTTAATTTTGTGAAACTATTAATACAATTGATAAACTCTGGACAAGAATGAAAAAATTTTCCTACAAAAATAATTTTAAGGCCACCATATGGCTTTATATGTGAATTAATCAAACACATCTATATGAAAGAAATAATATAATGCCTTTAAAAACAATATTAGAAAATACTGAAGTAAAATATACTTAAAAGGGCTTAGGAAATTATCATAATCCTGATACCAAAACCTAATAAAATACTACTAATATCAAAATTTCAAAGTAATACCTGAATGATACAAAAACTGTGAACAAAATATTAATAAATATTATAGAATCCAGAAATATGGTTGTGTGGTTTACTTCAGGAATATGAGGTAAGTATGTCATTAGAAAACAAATAAACTCATTAAAAAAACAGGCAAAGTACTGGACAGACACTTATCAATAGATTACATACATATAGTCAATAGGCTCATGAAAAATGACCAGCATCACTAATCACCAGGGAAATGAAAATTAAAAACACAATGAGATGTCATCTCACACCTGTTAGAATGGCTTTTCTGAAAAAATATGAAACAAAGCAGGCATTGGCTAGGATACAGAGAAAGGGAACCCTTCCACACTGTTGGTGGGAATATCAACTAGTACATCTATTAGGGAAAAACATATGACAGTTCCACAAAAATGTAAAATTAGAATTACCATATGATCCAACAATCCCACTTCTGAAAATATATCCAAAGGAATTGAAATCGATATGGTAAAGGGATATTTGCACTCTCACATTCATTGCAGCAGCATCAAAATGTGCAAGATGTGGAATTATCCTGAGTGTCCATCAATAGTAAAATACATAAAGAATATATTTACACAGGCATACCTCAGAGATATTCTGGGTTTAGTTGCAGACCACAGCAATAAAGTGAATATCACAACAAAGGGAGTCACAATTGTTTTGGTTTCTCAGTCCATATAAAATTATATTTATACTATACTATAGTCTATCAAGTTTGTAATAGCATATGTCTACAAGAACAATGTACATCATACATTAAGTAAAATAAAAAAAAACTTTAGCGCCAAAAATGCTAACAATAACCTGAATTACAGTCTTTGTGCTGATGGAGGGTCTTCCCTAGAATGTAATGGCTGCTGACTCATTAGAATGGTGGTTTGTTGCCATTCCAATAATATTCATGGCATCTTCACCTGGAATAGTTTCCATCTAAAGAAACTACTTTCTTTGCTCACCCATAAGAAGCAACTTTTTATCCATTCAAGTTTTATCATGATATTGCAGCAATTTAGTCACATCTTTAGGTTGAACTTCTAATTCTAATTCGCTTGATATTTTCACCGCATCTGCTGCTATTTCCACCACTGAAGTGTTGAACCCCCTCAAAGTCATCCATGGGAGTTGGAATCAACTTGTTCAAAACCTCTGTTAATGTTGATATATTGATCTCCTCCCATTAATCACAAATGTTCTTAATGGAATCTTGAATGGTGAATCCTTTCCAGAAGGTCTTCAATTTACATTGTCCAGATCCTTTGAAGGAATCACTATCTATGGCAGACACAGCCTTACAAAACGTATTTCTTAAATAATCATAAATAATAAGACTTGGAGTTTGAAATTACTTCTTGATCCATGGACTACACAGAATGAATGTTGTATTAGCAGGCATGAAAATATCATTCACCTTCTCGTTCATCTCCATTCACCTTCTCGTTCATCTCCATCAGAACTCTTAGGTGACTAGGTGTATTGTCAATGAGCAGTAATATTTTGAAAGGAAACTTTTCTTTTTTTCCTTGAGGAGTAGGTCTCAACTATTCAGTAAATCATGCTATAAACAGATGTGCTGTAATCCAGAATTTGTTGTCCCATTTGCAGAGCATAGGCAAAGTATATTTAGCATAATTCTTAAGATTCTTAGGATTTTCAACATGTTAAATAAGCATTGTCTTCAACTCAATGTCACCTGCTGCATTAATCCTTACTAAGGGAGTCTGAGTGTCCTTTCAAGCTTTGAAGCTAGACATTGACTTTTCTCTAGCTGCAAAAGTCCTAGATGGCATCTTCTTCCAACAGAAGGCTGTTTCATCTACATTTAAGATATGTTCTTCTTCAGGATAGGCACCAGTCCTTCTTCGTACATGAGTGGACTAATAAAATGTGATATATGTATACCATGGAGTTCTACTTAGCTACAAAAAACAATGGTGATCTAGCACCTCTTGTAATTATCCTGGAGAGAGCTGGAGCCCATTCTACTAAGTGAAGTATCACAAGAATGGAAAAATAGGTACCGTATGTACTCACCATCAAATTGGCATTATCTGACTTAACTGACCAACACTTCAGTGCACATATAGCAGTAACATTCATCCAATGTCAGGCAAGTTGGGGGGATGGGTATATTCATACCTAATGGGTGCAGTGCACACCATCTGGAGGAGGGACATGCTTGAAGCTCTGGGGGAGGCAAAGGCAATATATGTAACCTAAACATTTGTACCCCTGTAATATGCTGAAATAAAATATTAAAAATTAAAAAAGAAAAAATAATAAAATATGTTCTTTTGTGTAGCCAATTCATCCATTATCTCAGCTAGATCTCTGGCATAGCTTGCTGAAGTTTTTACCTTAGCCCTTACTGCTTCACCTTGCACTTTTATCTTACGGAGATGGTTTCTTTCCTTAAACCTCATGAATCAACCTATACTAGCTTCAAACTTTTTTTCTGCAGCTTCCTCACCTCTCTTGGTCTTTACAGAGTTGATGTAAGCTAGGGCTCACATCATTAGGCTTTGGCTTAAAACAATGTTGATCGTCTATCCAGACCACTAAAACTTTCTCCACATCAGCAAGAAGACACTTGTGCTTTCTTAACATACATGTGTTCACTGGAGTAGAATTTTTTATTTATTTCAAGAATTTTTCCTTTCCATTCACAATAAGGCTAACTGATAAATATTTATGTGCACATTTAGTAGTAACATTCATCAGGTATCAGGCAGATGGGGGGTGAAGAGGGGATGGGTATATTCACACCTGACGGGTGCAGTGCACACCATCTGGGGGATGGACACACTTGAAGCTCTGGTGGGGCAAAGGTAATATATGTAACCTAAACATTTGTACCACCAAAATATGCTGAAATAAAAAAAAATTTTAAAAAAAGGAACTTAGACTATAATCTGAAGAAAGGACAAAAATTAAATAAATGGAGAGGAGGAAGAGGAATGGACTCTTACACCTGAAGCACAGAGGAATCTAAGGGAGAAATCAAACACAATTTTAATACTGCAAGAAAGAAGAGAATAAAAATAGCTAATATATATAGAGTGCTTCCTATATGCCAAACATATTTCTAAAGTATTTTACATGTATTATCCTCATGTAACATCTGGTGAGTTAAGTATGCTTATTATTCCAATTTTACAAATGAGGAGACTGAAGCACGTAGGAAATGAGTACTCGCCCTACGTCACCTAGTGGAGGAGAATTTAACATGGATTAAACCTCTGGATTACAAAAATGGAACTATTAAGAATATGGATAGGCCTTGAATATGGATACATGGTAAATAAATAGGTTTTGAATCACAATTTGTCAATGAAGTATGTGACATATCTTATACATAATTGTAAACTATTGGAGATTCTTGGGCTTGAAAGTGATAACATAAAGTGATGTTCTAGAAAGATCTTTTTAACCATCTTGTTTGAAGAGAAGTGAATTGTTGAAAGAAGTACCACAATGAAAGAAACAAGGATTAATTGCTTGAAGAGATACTGGAGTGAACAAATAGAAATGACAAGCTAAAATAGCTGATATCTAAGATATCAGAGCAGTCAACAAAGGAATTGTTAGAAGTGGGGAAAAACATAAATATGTTAAAGAGAAAAATGCTAGTAAATTGTTCTTTATTTTTAGACTAAAATAATTATTAGTTTCCAATTAAGATAGTTTTTAAACTTTAGAAAATATAGTTCACATTCTCATCTTAGATGACTGTCAGACTGAAAACTTGATTTCTTTTAAACTATAAAATTTCTTATTAATGTTAATTCTTCATAATTTTGTCTATAAATACTATAAACATTCTATTTTCAAAGAATTCAGTGAAGTTTCAGGATACAAAATCAATGCACACAAATCAGTGGCATTCATATAAACCAATAACAGTCAAGCAGAAAATCAAATCAAAGACACAACATCTTTCATAATAGCATCAAAGAAAATTAAATATTTAGGAATATATCTAACAAAGGAGGTGAGAGACCTACATAGGGAAAACTATAAAACATAGAGAAAAGAAAATGTAGGAGATGTAAACAGATGGAAAATCTTACCATGCTCATGAACTGGCAGAATCAACATTGTTAAAATGTCTATACTACCTAAAGTGATCTACAGAATTAATGCAATCACTAACAAAATATCATCATCATTCTTTACAGATCTAGAAAAAATAATTCTATGCTTCATATGGAACCAGAGAAGACCTCATATAGCCAAAGCAATCTTAAGCAAAAAGAACCAATTGGGAGGCATAAGTATACCAGATTTCAATCTTTACTACAAGGCCATAGCAATCAAAAGAGCATGGACTGGCACAACAACAGAGGTATAGACCTTTGGAACAGGACTGAGAATCCAGATATAAAACGATCCTCATATTGTCATTTAATCTTCAACAAAGCAGACAAAAATATACACTGGAGAAAATCCCTAATCAATAAATGGTGCTGGGAAAACTGAATATCCACACGCAGAAGATTGAAACTGGATCCCCGTCTCTCACTTCTCACAAAAATCAACTCACAGTGGATAACAAATTTAAACCTAAGGCATGAAACCTTAAGAATTCTAGAAGAAAATGTTGGGAAAACTCTTACAGACATCAGACTAGGCAAAGAATTTATGAAGAAGACCCTCAAAGCAATCACAGCAGCAACAAAAATAAATAAATGGGACTTGATCAAATTAAAAATCTTCTGCACAGCCAAGGAAACTATCATTAGAGCAAATAGACAACTTACAGAATGGGAGAAAATATTTGTATGCTACACATGTGATAAAGGGCTGATAACAAGAATCTATATAGAACTTAAGAAAATTAACAAGAAAAATCAAACGACCCCATTAAAAAGTGAGCAAAGGACATGAACTGAAACTTTTCAAAAGAAGACAAAATAATGGCCAGTGAACATGTAAAAAAGTGCTCAACATCTCTAATTATCAGGGAAATGCAAATTAAAACCACAATTAGATATCACCTAACTCTAGTGAGAATGGTCTTTATCAAAAAGTCCCAAAACAACAAATGCTGGTGTGGATGTGGAGAGATTGGAACACTCTTACACTGCTGGTGGGACTGCAAATTAGTAGAACCCCTGTGGAAAGTAGTTTGGAGATATCACAAAGAGCTAAAAATAGAAATACCATTTGATTCAGCAATCCCACTACTAGGCATCTATCCAGAGGAAAAAAAGACATTCTATGATAAAGACATTTGCACTCAGATGTTTATGGCAGCACGATTCATAATTGCAAAGATGTGGAAACAACATCTTTGTTGTTTTGTGTGTCCATCAATACATAAATGGATTCATAAAATGTGGTATATGTATACCATGGAATACAATTCAACTACAAAAAACAGTGATGAACTAGCACCTCTTATATTATCCTGGATAGAGCTTGAACTCATCCTTTGAAGTGAGGTATAATAAGAAGGAAAAACAAGCACCACATGTACTCACCATCAAATTGGAACTAACTGATCAACACTAAAGTGCTCACAAGGAAGTAATATTCATTGGGTGCTGGTCAGGTGGGAGGTGGGTGGTGGCGGTGGGTAAACTCTCAACTAATGGATATAGTGCTCACTGTATGGGGGAAGGGCACGCTTGTAGCCCTGGCTCGGGTGAGGCAAAGGCATTATATGTAATCAAAATGTTTGTACCCCCATAATATCCTGAAACAAAAAAAAAGAATTTTCATACTAGAAAATAAATTTCCTTTTCAAAGGATGACCTTTGAAGTCTAATAAGAAATTTAAAAATATATATTAATATACTATTTTAAATATTAATATATATTTTAAAACTATATATTAATATTTCTTAGTTTAAAATTCACGTTCTATTTTGCTAACAATTTTGTCCTTGAAGAAGAGCTAGTTCAAGGTTTTTACAAAACTCTAAAATAGAAGCTTTTAAAAGTAAAACAGAACATAAAAGAAATGATAGAGCAATGTAATAGAATTCATCATCATTAAAGGAATAATGGCTGAAGGTTAGAAAATAGAAAATTTAGTCTATTTTCTCCCACTACCTTGCTTTCCTGACATCATGCAAATGCAATCTTGCTGGGTCTCACTCTGTTATCTATTAAAATATAATTACAGATAAACCCTGAGCCTATTTCATTGAAGAATTATGATTTTATAACTCAACAAGATACAACCAAATATGAATTTCAAAAAAATAAACTTCAGAGGCTCAAAGGTCCATTCTGCCCCTATAATGAAGGAAACTCATATTGCTACAAATGGCTTGAAAGATGTTATAGAAATATGATTTTATTTTCAATTTCTCAAAAGCATACTTCCCCAATTAAATTTTTTAATTCATTTAACTATCCAACACTATGGAAATTTAAGTTGCTCCTCTATTACAATAATACTTAGTGAAAATTTTTGTGCAAACGTTATTCATGTTTATGCCACTATAGAAGTGTAATAAATGCTTGGAAGAAGAAATGGCTGGTCAAAGTATGCATATTGTTTTAATAATTATAGTTCTTTCAAAATCATCCTACATACGGGATGTACTATTTACATCCCCACAAGCAACACATAGAAATGTTATTTTGCTACTAGCAACCTTGCCAATAGTGTTTGTTAAGCATACAGGTGTTCATCAATCTTATTGGTAAAAAAACAGTTGTGTTGCTTTAATTTGAATTTCTTACTAAAATTCTCATGTTGGATATAATTGTTATGTCAAAAAGCTATTTTATCATCTTCTTTTATTAAATGTCTGCCCTTTCTTATTGGTTTAATTTTTCTCCTGTTCTTGATTTCTAGAAAATTTTAGTAATATTAGCACTTTCCTGTGTTTTGAGTTGCAAATAACGTTCCCTGTCTTTTTAAAGTAACTGATGTCTTAATGTAATTGTTGCTTGCATTGGTTCCAGATTTGGAGTTATGGTCATAAAGAAATTTTCCATTTCAAGACTATAAATATTCTTAGGTTTTCTTTCTATATTGTTAAATTTTCATATTTTTCATAAAAATGTTTTATTTATTCATGTTAGTATATGGTTTGAGATGTAGACCAACTTCTGTTTGTTTGTTTTGCCATTTGGCTAGCCCCCTTTTTTATAACAATATGTACAAACTAGTTATTTGGCTCTATGACCAAAATTACATATTACATAGCTGCCAAGATTTTTCATCCTGATTTTCCACTTTTTCCTTCTCTTCTGTATATGGGACATACTTGGTTGAATAAATAAGCATTATTAAGGTATATATGCCTATATATTAATATTTATATATACATAGAATATTTAGAGGTATAAAAGTCAGATAGAGCTATATTCAACCAATAAAGTCAGTGGATGAAGATAAGTGAATGGTATCCTTGGCTTGATTAGACCTTAGGATATCTGATTATCATGTAAACCCTGTTTGATATCTGGTAAAGACATCAATTATAAAAAAAAAATATTTCAAATCTGAGATCCACTAATTCTAGTGTAGTAGGTGAATTACATGAAAAAATATTCTCTTACAAGATGATTTGAAAAACAGTCTTGGGGAGAGTATTCTGTCTGGAAAAATTCTAAAGTTTTTGGAGTAGTGGTTAAAACACATAAGGGCATGTGTAATTAACAGCAGATTTTTTAAAAACTGCCTTCTAAGAAGATCCTGTTGATTTATGCAAAATTTTGAATCTAGATTATAAAATAAACATAAAAGAGGATGTATGATATTCTGACATAATAAAAATGAAGAGTTAAATGCACATAATCCAATAGTTTTAATGGCATCATCTGATGCAGACTAAAGGAATACTGTTAATAACGGCTGCATTTGCACAGCAATCACTATATCCCAAGTATTATTTTAAGCATTTCACTTGCATTAATTCAATTATTCCTCAAGTAACCAAATGAGTAAGATACTAATATTGCCCCCATTTTATAAATGAGGGAGCTGAAGCATAAGGGATTAAATAACTTGCTCAATCCCATAATGATCCAGTTGAACAACAACAAAATGCAAAATAGCAGCTTTAGCACCAGGTTTGGCATGCAGGGATGTAGAAAAGACTCCAATCCTGGAAGTTGGCTGAAGAACCCATCCAAAGAACCTTCTGTTAGATGGAAAAATTTTAATAGGAACAAGAAGTTTTCCTGGCCTTATTGCTTCTGTCATCTGGACAATCCCTAAGCTATACAATTGAAATCTTAAAAGTAATGGAATTCAAGTATAAAAATTTTTTCATCAGTTAAAAATTAACTGTCTTCCATTTTTCCCTCACAAACATCCATGCGTCCTAGTTATAAATTGCCTTAGAAACTATAAAAGAAAAAGCAGAATCTATACTATGATTTATTTTGCCAATAAGCAGGAGTAACGATGACGATTTGAAATATTCATCAAGAATGCAAAATACTAAGATGTCATCGTTGCTGAGCAGTGTGGTCCAGTGTAAGATACTTTAAACATGCTACACATCAGTTTCCATTGCTAAAAAATGGGGATAATACTAGTACCTTCCACTATGGCTAGAATTTTTTGAGATTTTTGAAATTGTGAAAGTCTTTCAAATGATTGTTAACATCTTGTAACCACAATCACTTTTCAGGACTGCAACAAAATGAGGAAAACTGGAAGCACAAATGAAACAAATTGTTGATCAATTTTATTTCAAAGGCACCTAGACAAATTTGGATAAAATAATATGTCACAGAAGTCACATATCTCAAGGATTTTTAATTAATTAATATTAGTAATGTAGATTTTCATGTAAACAAAAGAAAATGTTAGTTAAATTTTAAGCAAAAAATTGTCTCTGAAAGAAACTTCCTTGTTCAAAGTGAAATATCAATGAAATAATATACATTCAAACGTTTAATAATAACACAAAACATTCCTTGATAACAAAATTGGTAACTCCAATTTTATGAACTATTCAGTCATAATAGAACATAAAACAGATGTGAAAATAAATGTTAATATAGTAATTTAATTAGATTTAAATTCTAATTAAAGATAGCCAAGTATACCATGAAAATCTAAACTTTATTTTGTAATTTAAGTGAATAACGTGCTATGAGTTCTAATCATTAAAACTGAAGTGGGCAATTTTTAACAATACGCTATTTTCCTCCATGTATGGCATGTCAGCTTTATCCTACTACTGCTTTTCATAAAAGCAATTGTGTGCTTATGTTACAAATTTCAGAGCAATAAGAGACACAAGCTAAGCAGGATCCTATGATATAACAGTAAAGTTTAGCTGTCCTTTGGCTGAAAATCCCAAATATGACTGCCTTGTAGGATGTTTTCATTGCAACTATGATATTTACAATTTCTTACCCATATAAAATGTGTTTCACTAATAATTAATATTATCAATCAAAGGAACGAGTAAAGAAAATGCCCAGGTGTTTATGCTGCACTGGATGGAGGGTAGTTAGGCATTTCTAAATTCCACCCATTTATGTTTTCCTATAAATTCCCCAAATGTTACCTCTTATCCCTCCATTTTTAGCCCCTTATAGAAATTTCTAATTTCTAGTTTGATACTCTTTTTTTCTTTGTTTTCTTTAGCCTTCATAAACAAAAATGTCTCCATTAGAAATCATTGCAGTAAGCATATCAGGTTCTTATATCTGCCACAGGCACCTTCCCGCATAAAACAATATTGGATACCAGAGAGCACAAGAAATCTGAGACCATCTGTTATCTAAAAAAAGGCAGAAAATGAAGTGAATTTTAAGAATGAACATTTTCAAGCTTTCTAGATTTAGACACATATAATATTGATGTAACAAGAAAAATGTATATTTTGAAGAAAATAAACATTATTTTAAGTCAAAGCAAACAAACTGGCTTTCTGACAAATTATAAAGTGCTGACTAGCTAGAAGAAATATTAATATAATCACCGGTACCCAGACATTTGACAGTTACCCGGTGGATAGAATTACTGTCATTGCATACAACTCGTCTTCTTATGTATTGATTTGTGTGGGCCATATCTCAATTCAATCAATACCAACACATTCAGAGAAAGAAGCTAATCAGAAAAGAATTTTTAAAAGATTACTTCATAGGAGAAAATAATCAAATGTGATTGAATGTACATTGCTTAACTTTTCCCTAACATTTTTTCTTTATGCAATTGGATTAAAAAGAAAATTTTAGAATGTTTGAGTGCTAACATATCCCAAGTTCTTAAATAAGAACTTTTTTAGTAAGCTGACAAAACTAGAGAGATTCAAACTCATTGATCTTAGCAGTAAATACCATGAAGAAAAATTGTCAGTTGGAAAAAAAATACAAAATAATGGCACAAACAACTGAAAACTACCTTAAGTTATGTTCGTATGCTCCGTTACCATTTATAGTTAGGGAAATAGCATAAATTCTACATTTTTAGATATAATTTATTTATTAGCTATTCATCATAACAGGTTAAAGATATAACATCACTCATAAAATTTCGCAACTGCCTGTGAGAGTAAAATCTCATTTTTATTTTAACTCCCCCACGTCTCACCTACAGATGATTTGCAGACACTTGGAAGGAGAGCTTAATTTTGTAGTTATGTTTTCTGGGAATGATGGAAGGTGAGGTGGAAGATATTTTCACAGTGTTTATAACACTCCAGATTATTATTCTAGAACAGGGGGTGGGGTGGTGAGGAGAAGAAACCAAAAACATTTTATTATGATTTCTACTGTGAACATGTTGATGATTATAAACCAAAATAAATCTATTGTTGGTGCTTAATATGTATAGATTAAGTTATCTCTCTCTCTCATGGGAGAGTTGTCATTTACAAAGAATAATTTACTTTCTTTTAAAACTAATTCATCTTAATATTTATTTATTTTTTTTTCTGAAACTAGCAGATCCTCCCATGTTTTTAAACTCCATGTTCCCCTTTGTGTGCACAGAGACTAGTTTACAGAATGCATAAGAATAAATTCCCTGGCACATTATCACTAGGCTATCAATGCACAGATAGGCATGGGCTGTCAGGATATGCTGGAAAATAAAGAGTGAAATAATTTTTAAGTAGTTGCTTTATATCTGTATAATATCCTCAAAAAGGAAAATGTGACTCTATTCAAGGTAATTCTCCCTTATTCTTATTTTTCTCTAATAAATAGGTCTTGCTAGACATAGTTTCCTCTCTATCCTTATACAAAGGGTTCATAATAGATACAGAAATTAGAAGGTTTGCTTCTCCTCTGTACACAAATGAAAACAATTCAGCTCCTATCAAGTCTTACAGTCCTGTGAGATTCTTACTACACTTCCCAGTACTCTTCAGTGAGCTGTAACCCTTTTTGGCCTTTCTATTAACCTCTAAGTCTAACCCACTGACATCAAAGGATGCAATTAATTAGTCTTCTCTGGAAAAGGAGCGTAAATACCTATCTGGACTCTGAACATTCTTCTCACCGCTATTCACACCAATAATGAAATACTGGTTTTACACTCAATAGAACAGTAGTTTGGCTATACTCCTTAGCCTAACAAACTAGTAAGTGTTTTTTAACAGAAAGATATGCTAGAAAAATAATGTTAATCACCTCTCATATTTCTATGAAAATGAAATTAGATTAAGCTGTATGTAAACAGATTCCACAGTTTTTGGCAGATCCTAAGTAGCCAATAAATGCTATCTTTAGTAGTAGTAGCAGTAAACCACCATTATGATTCACATGGAATCCCTTATGGTCTTGTCAAGGTACAATTCATACCATACGTGGAAACGTTCTAACTTGCAAATGCAACGTAAAGAAGGCATTGGGCAATGTGAGTGATGGCTGTATTGTGCTATGTCAGTTTGGTTAAACTGGAAACTAGGGTTCCAGAATTTGAATTCCTTTCCTTGTGTTATCCAGGTTAGAGTTGGTCAAATGTAGAATTTCCACAAAATGTAGAAAGTGGAAATGAAGCAGTTGTCAGAACTCCCTGAAGATCTTTTCGCAGGCCAATATGGTGATATACAAATGCAGAGATGCCTGCTGGGTTCCAGGTAGTTGACATTCTCCTCTGCTACACGTACAGCTCTTTTTCTTGATTGATGGCCCTGTTGTCCAATGCAACTCCAGGCCCACCACAGATGTCTGGCTGTGGACCTTAAGATAGTTTCCTAGTTATCATCCTAATTCCTGTCTTGCTTTCATGACAAACCTTGCTTACGCTTGCTTTATCTGCACTTTCTCTTCTTCTCCGTACTATTTAAAATTTTGCAGTTGGTTGCGGCCCTACCGCAAATGGAAATATATCTCCCTATTTCACTGGTTCTGAAGCTCTAGTGTGCAAAATAATCTCCTAGGTATTTTTTTTTAAAGGAGATCCTAAGCCATATACCCCAGAGATTCTAATTTAACAGTCTCAAATTAGAAGGTAGGGATTTGAATATTTATGAGCATTCCTAAATTATTCTAAAGTAGGTGGTTAGGAATCGTGGCATGAATAACTATCAAATCTGATGGAGAGTTCTCAGCTCTTATCCACATTTGACCTTTTGTAATATTTGATACTGTTGATGATCCCTCCTTTGAAATTTCATCATCCCAGATGGTGAAGGCCCAGGCCTTTGTAAAAGCTGACCTTCCCCAAAACCGTTCACTCATCAGTGAGTACACAAAAGGGAACTACAGACATCATCTACCCTAAGTTTTTTTTACTGCTTGTTCTGAAGCTTCAGCAGCCCCCACTCCTCCTGTTAATGTCTTTCATGGGATTCTCTTCCTTTCTCAGCTCACTGTTGAAATAAGTAATACAAATAATGATGAGTATTTACTGAATGCTTTCTCTCATTATAATTTTGTGATTGTTTAGGTTTGGTGGTGGTGGTGTTTTCTTTCCCCCCACCCCCTACCAAGTACTCTCCTTGCCTAAAGTGCTCTTCCCCACATCTACTCCTGCCACCAGGGTCACATTCCCTGAGACGTTTTTCCTGATAGCTTTTACTGACACTTTTACTCCACTACTGGAGGCCCCTCTCCATGTGCTCTAGATCACCTAACACACTGTATTTGATTTACTTATGCATCACCACCTCTAACCAACGGGCTTCTTGAATGGTAAGGATTTTATCTATTAGTCCCCAGGGCCTTTGAGCACAGCCAAATGGCTTTATTTTTAATTATTTGAAGGTATTTATAATTATTTATTTATTTAACTCTTCAACTCTTCTACCAAGATATTGTACACTATTTCATAAAATGTGCTCCTTGGACCAATTATATTCAAATCACCGTTGAGGAAGGCTAAAAAGACAAATGTCTGAGCTCCTTGTTTACCAGAGTACCAAAGCACTATTTCTGAGATTGAGCCCAAGAATATTCCTTTTGACAAGCATCCTAAGTGATTCTCATGAATAGTAAAATTGGAAAAATATTTCTGGAATCGGAAGAGTTCTCACTGTGATTTAAGAGATCTGTCTTCTACTAATGACAATACTAATAACTAGCTTACCTTTTGTGAACAAATCTTTTCAGAAGATGAAATTTTGGTTACATTTAGAAATGGGGAGTTAGAATAAATTATCCACAATGTCTCTTCTGTTTCTCTTTTTTTTTTAGTTTTAGTAATTTGGAATAACTAGTACTATACTTAACATGTAAATTTTCTTCTGACTCATCTGAAATTGGTGTCTATCTTTTGTACCTCATAGGAATGAATAAGAATAATTTCAAATAATGAAAGGGTGCAAGAGATACAAGTACAATAAATCCAAGATTGGAACTGGAGCTATTCTTATCACTGCAATTACATAGAGAAGAGCAGTAACGGGAATTCAGACTTGTCTACAGCACCTTCATTTCTTCAATTTCTCATTCTAAGTAGTCCATGATATATAAAAATTATAAGCCACGGACCACATGCCTCAGAATCACTTGGGACTGTGATTAATACTGTGGTCTCCCAGGTCATACCGACACCTACTGAATCAGAATGTTTGGCCAACAATTAATATCTTTATGAGCACTCCAGGAGACTTACTCATGTACCATGTCAGAACCACTGATAGTAGTTAAGTGAAGATATACATGAATAACAAACAAACTGTTGCAATGTCTACAATAAAAGGATAAATCCTCTAAAGTCTTCTGCAAGCCAGCCTTCTGAACATGCACAGAAAGTGCTCGCACTGCCATGTGGACTAAAACACCATGTTTTCTGACTTAGGAATGGGAGATTCAAGTCTGTGGGCCAGGATACAACTGCAATCCAGCACATAACTAATGCCTTGCAAATGTTCAAATACTGTGATCCAGCATGGTTCTGGGTTGAAACAGAGGCACCAACTAGGATGTAAGAATTGGCCATAAAACAAGTTAAGGAGGCTTTGGGGGCTAACAACAAAAGAAAAGACTATAGTACATGGAGAAGCAGGAGAAGAAAACAATTAACAAATGAAATAATGCATTAAGTAAATGAAACCACAGTTTTGTTTAGTTAGATAGACTAGCTTTGGTCCTAAAATCTGTGATTAACAATCACCAGTTCAGATAATAAACAAAAATTACACATATTAAAATGTAATGACCACTGATACAGCATCTCAAGTACATACTTGATAAAATATCCTTCCCCTTTTTCAAAGCAGTGAGAAAAATGTTATAAGATATTAAGATATTTGAGAAATATATGCTAAAAATTTCAAAGTATATATAATTTAATTTTTAATAGGATAAATGCATGTCATTGGCTACACAAATAAAACTTTTATAAAGTCCATTGTGAGTTTTTCTTATTTACATTTGAGAAAAATTTGATATGTTAGAAATGAATTCTATGCTACAGATGGGAAGGAAAATAATTTGAAAACTATATTACAAGTTCATGAAGGTTATTTTCAAGAAAGTGACAAGCGAATGCCTGAGGTATCAATGAATTATTATTCACTACTTTCCCTGGAAAGATAAAGTTGCATGTATTAATTAAGTCATGATAAAGGAAAGAGGGTTTAAGTGCCAATCACGCACTCATCAGAAATGCATCAAGTAAAATTAAGGTTTAATTTTCCCTTTATAATCATATGAATAAAAATGCCAGTCTTTCTTCAGTGGAGACTTAGTCTGGTGTTTTTGCAAGGTCAAATTTCCCTGACAAATGTGTTTCCAATATCTTATTCAAATTACAAATACAAAAACTATTGTCTGTATTGAGTCCAAAATGATTTATTGATTCCTGCAACATGACTTAGTCATTAAGCATGTGACCGTTAAAAAATAATGATTTTTTTAGCTATAGCATTTTTTAAAATCAGTTTCTGTTCCTTTAATTAATAATAAAGTAGTATTAAATTTTGATTATTTAGAGCTTTGTAAACAAGTAGACTATACAAGAATTTAATAATAAAGTCTTGAAAAAATATGAATATAGGTTGAAAGGTTTTTGTTTTTGTTTTTTTTTTCAAGACTGTTTTTCAACAACCTCTTTCACCTTCCAAAGCAATTCGTATTCCTAGTCTCTCTGTGAGAGAAAGCAAGAATATGCCTTAAAACAACTATGTCTGAGATTCATCTGCAATGCCACAGGGTGCTATTGACAAAGGAAAGGAATGAGAAGGTTTATTAAGTTATTTCATACCTATTTCAAGCCTTTCTAACAAGGCTTTTGAAATGACTATGGGTATACATGTAAATTTAGTTTCATCATATAATCATAATATTGCCTAACAATTTATATGCCTTTAAATAGTTCAAGTGACTTTAAATACTTCTCACATATTATGAAAGTGCTTATAGGTATCAAAGGGTTTTAAAAGACATTTGCATGTTATTTACAAATGAATTTTTCAAATTACCTTATAAGCTTCTTTTCCAATGCAATAATTATTTTTATCAATTCTAATCCTAAAACGCTGCCTTTATCATGTGCTTCTAAAATGAGTCAACTCAGAGCATTAATTCCAGTGACAATCACAGAAATCTTCCACTTGCTTTTATAATATATTATTCACGATAGAGCTGAAACGGACAGTACACGTGCTCACTGAATGAAATGTACAGGTATCCACCAAACTCTTACTGAAAACACTATTATAAAATTATTCTGTATCTTCCTTGTCCTGAAATTAAACAAAAATATAATCTCACTTCTTCTCCATAGAACATCTCCAAAGAAATGTAACTGCTGAAAGATCACCCTGTTTTCTGCTAATTAGGACAATTTTAATACCTAAATAACCAACATTTCACAATGCAAAAAACTTAGGTCAGAAATGTAGATGGGAGCTATAGACAAGAGGGTGAAAAACAAAGTTGTATTCTGCCTCTTTTACTTATTAAACAAATCATCCTGTGATTTAGTCTTTCTTGGCCTTTATTCTCTTTTCTATAAATTAGGAATAATAATATCTGCCTAAGATACACAACTCAGTGGTTGAGGATAGGGATTTTTAGTTTAAAATGAGAAATTTTAGTTTACAATGGAGAGCTGTCTATGAGTGGTAAATGATATAAAATGAGGAACTAATATCAGGTGGTACTATGTATTCCTATCTAGCTTAGGAAAGACACACAGGGGTTTTTCCCACCTTCAGTCTCAATAAGAATATAATAATTGAAATAAAACCATTTTTTAAAATCACACTTGCAGTCCCTCAGTTTTCTTAAGTCATCAAGGCTTCCCCCAAAAAAGAAATGCTTTCTAAGTTCCAGTAATTATTAATCACCATATTTGCTGAGCATTAGAACCCTAACAATGTGATCGATAAGTGTACTCCGAAAGTATCTCAGATGCACTAAGGTATGGAGCACTGTTACGTTGAATGCTTTAGACAGATGTTTTAAACTGTCCCCTCTCTCGCACACCCTGGGCCCAAATCTCATCCTGACTGGAAGATTTGAATTCATTAAATCTTTTAAAGAGTGATTCAATAAAGCTGCTCAGGTCTCAATAAATCCTAAACCGTGAAATATAAAAAAAAAAACAAATCTCACCAATAAAAACATTCAAATATTACCAAACAAAATTCAGTGTGAATGACTAATGCATTAAAATTCATTTCTTTCATGCCTTTAAGTGGCTAGGATTGCCATAAAGAGTCTTCTCAGAGTGTAGGCAACAATAAAAACTGCAATAACTCATACTTTGTAGAGACTTTCATTTTTGAATCTGGATATTCTTTAATTTTCATAATAGCCTTGGGATGTAAATATCATTATCTCCCTTTCATAGGAGATGAAATTGAGAGATTAGTGATTTGCCCCTAGCTACACAGTAAGTGAACTATATGTTGATTCCAGGCCAAGGCGCTGGCACTAAGATTACTGCATTACTCAAATTTATGTAGCTAGATGGTTAGCACTGAAGAGAAATAGCATTGAGGAAGCAATTTAAAATTCAGAAGTCAAAAACATTAAAACAAATATATAAAAGTAGAAAGGAAAAATGGAAAATAACTGACACTTAAAATCATAAAACTTCTAGTATTTATTGAGCATTTATCATGTCCCAGGCACTGTTTTAAATGTTTTATATGAATTAACTATGTAATTTTTATCTAAGTCCCAAACAGTGTTCAAAACTGGAGGTCACCCTTGATTTCTTTCATACTCCCACACCCCACATCGAACCCATCAACAAATCCTGGGGTCTTCAGCTTCAAAACACATGTAGAATCTGTTCATCTTTCTTCCACTCCCTGCCTTACCCCACCTGTGCCTCACCTCTGTGTTCTCTTACCAGGATCCTAACTCCTCTATTTCTTCCTCTTCAGGACCCTTCAGTCTATTTCCTAACCTAATACCAGAATAATCTCTTTAAACCATATGGCGTCACTACTATTCTCAAAACCTTCCAATGGTTTCCTGTCCCCACAGAGTACAATCTTGTATAAAGACCTGAAAGGTCCTCCATGATCTGGCCTCATCCCTGCCACTTGACCACGCCTCTCCTTGGTCCAGTCTCACTAACCTGGCTGCTTGCCCTGAATTATTCTAGACATTATTCTTTCTGAGGGTTGTGTATTTGTTGTCTCCTTGTCCAAAATATTCTTCTTCTAGATATTATCATGATTTAGTCCCTAATCTGATTCATGTCTCTGTTCAAATATTATTAGTGAGGATTTCTCCCACTAGTCTATATAAAATACTAACCCTTCCAACAGCTACACACCTTGAGTCAGTTTTCTGTTTCTCTGGAGCCTATCAGTAGCTGCACATAGATTTTATTTGTGTGTGTGTTTTGGAGGGGAGAGGGGTCTATTTTCCCCATGACAATGAAAGCTCCATAGATAGAATTTGTCTGTCTTATGCATAGCTATGAGTATCTATCATATACCAGATACTCAATAAAAATATGTTGAACAAAGAATTGAATTAACAACCCAAAGAGGTAGGTACTATATAATATTCCCTTTAGAGAGGAAGGGATAGAGGCAGTTGGATACAGAGACAAAATAACTTACTGTGAATCACAAAGGTTGTGTAGAGAATAGCAGAGCTTAAAGAAAACCTATGCCATGTTGTTGCAGAGCTCATGCACCTAACCACTGAACTACACCTGTGTGCAAGCAATATCTACCTAACAAGAATCCCGTGACCTAAAAATATCTATGGTACTACAATAGCAGTACTGTAGGAATGCCCTGATCTCCCTTATTTTCTACTTGTCCTCATAAAGCTACTGTTAAAAAAGATACCATTAAACCTAGCATCTTTTGGTTTTTAAATACAATTCCCATTAAGAGAAACTAGAGTTTTTGGAGACATATCTGATAACAAGACTGGGATAGAGAGAAGACAAAGTGAGTCACATGTCAGAAAGTAAGAAAGTGCTTAAAAAATTGATGGAGCTGTGTCAACAGGACATATATATTTAGTAACTACTATGCACAGGGCATCCTTTTATATGCTCTCTTCAAATCAACTCTTAAAAGTAGGTATATTAGTACATGTGGTATTTTGTTTTTCTATTTTTGTGAGGCTTCACTTAGAATGGTCTCCAATTCCATCCAGGTTGTTACAAAGGGTATTAGTTCACCATTTTTTATGGAAGCCAAGCAGGTGGGAGGGGGGCGGAGGAGATGGGTAAATTCACACTTAATGGGTACAATGCATGCTATCTTGGTGATGTGCGCACTTATAACTTTGACTCAAATGACACAAAAGCAATCCATGTAACCAAAACATTCATACCCCCATAATACTATGTAATTTTTTTAAAAAGTAGGTGTATTAGCCTAGCACTCAGCAATGTGTCTCACATGTAGTAGACGCTACCACACAGTGTTTGCCCTAATATAATTTAAGGAAATAAAACTGGGATCACAATGGGTATAACACCTTAAGTTTATGAGTAAACAGGGATAACCACAGAAGAAAAGGAAAGAGGGAAACAACAAAGAAAAGAAGAAGGAAGAGAGGACGAAATAAAAGAATGAAGAAAGGAGATAGGTAAGAAACAAGAGCGAGAGAGATAATTAGAGTATGGGGAGGAATGATGTATGAAGAATCAAATTAGAAAATATCCACCTTGTCATGACATTTTAATATTTATTTCAGGCAAGGTTCCTCAACAGTTCAAACATTGGAGAACAACATTTTCACATATTCCTAAAACAATTACCTCACAGCTTACTTATTTCCCCGTATTAATGACAAATGGGAAAAGCAGCTTTCCAGAGGAGCAATCAGTCAAATACCACCTTAATGATGACATGTAAGATCACCAGTAATGGGAAAAGCTAATACCATGGATGTCCTAATGCAATGTCCTATGACAGAACACAACATCACGTGAGTATTAATAATTACCTTATCAAAAATATTCTACTTGAATCTAATCATAGGAAAATGATCAGACTAATCTAAAATCAGAAATGTTCTATGAAACACCAGGCTAGTGTCCCCAAATGCCAATATTATTAAAGAAAAAATAAAGAGAAAAAGAAAGAACGTGATCCAAGCAACTAAATGCAATGTATGATCCCTAGTAAAACCCTAGATTTGATTAAAATTCCCTATATAGGATATTATTAGACAACTGGAGAACTTTGAATATAGTTTATATTTTAGAGAAGAGTATCATATTAGTGTTACATTTCTTGCATTGTGAATTGTATTATGTTTATGTAGGAGAATGTCTGCCTTTGTTCTTTGCAGGGCATTAATGCATTTAAGGGTCTAAGGTGATGATGTCTTCAATATCTCATACAAATCAGAAAAAAGCCCTATATTTATAGTATATATCTATTAATCTATGTCAGAAAGAAAAAGGGAGAGGGAGCCAATTTGGCAAAATATTATCAGTTACTAAATCTAGGTAGAAAGTATATGGGAAATTATTTTATTTTTTTCATTTTTCCATAATGTAATATCTTCAAAAATAGTTGGGGAAAAGGCTACTTTCTAAAAACATTGAAAATACTAAGACATTTAAAAACACTAAAAAGTAAAAATAATTTGTTGCTTCAGACCCATTTGTATTAATACATGGGTTTCTTCTCCCATACAATTCTCTCATAATTCAAACTATGTAGCTTTTCTCCATTTTTTACATTGATTTTCACACATAGAATCTTAATACAAAAATGTACCAGTAACAATGGTTAAATTTGCAGATTATCTATTATTTGACTATAGAGTTAGTTTCAAATCTACATTTATTTCCTACCATTTGGGATTCTTCTAAATATTTCAAGTCTGTGAATGTGGTCACAGCTTAAATTCCAGGATAGACTACTTACGCAGAACACTTAACATCATTCTTAATGCCCATTGTGATCTCTGCTCCAAAATGAAAGGGTTGGATTTCTCAAGTGTTGTAAGAAAATATCTACTTAAGCCCAGCATCCACTCAACAGCAATAAGTATGTGGTAGCAACAGTTCATTTTTGTTTTGTTTTGTTTTGTTTTGTTTTTTGAGACAGAGTCTTGCTCTGTTGCCCTGGCTGGAGTGCCATGGTATCATCAGAGCTCACTGCAACGTCAAACTCCTGGGCTCAGGTGATCTTCCTGCCTCAGTCTCCTGAGTAACTGGGACTACAGGTACGTGCCACCACACCCAGCTAATTTTTTCTATTTTTCTCGGAGATGGGGTCTCACTCTTGCTCAGGCTGGTCTTAAACTCCTGAGCTCAAGGGATCCTTCCACTTGGCCTCCCAGAATGCTAGGATTATAG
>CAUYSK010115592.1:0-39016 GCA_963575035.1 Avahi laniger
CCTCACACTTTGAAACACCTATTGATAGACTTAGTTGGGAAGTTTTAAATGACAAGGTTTCCTTGAGTTGAGGGGTGACAGGTGGGTCACATCTTATGGGCAACTCTGAATATAGAAAATATATTTTTAAAATTGAGTGGAACAAGACTCTTCTGAGAAGTAGAGAGTGTGGTTTCCAAAGCAGTGGGGTTTCTTTTAGGCACTGGGTACGAGCAGTGGTGGCATGCTCCTGTCACCCCAGGTCCTCCTTCAGGCACAGCCTTCTGGAAGAAAAGGAAACGGAGGGAGCCCATCCTTTGTGGCTGTTCTACCTAAGAGTCAGGTAACTGATGCCAATATTTTTTTTTTTATTATTTCAGCATATTATGGGGGTACAGAGATTTAGGTTGCGTATGTTTCCCTTGCCCTCCCCCTCCCCCCCAAGTCCGAGTTTCAAATATGTCCATCCTTTGGGTGGTGCGCATTGCACTCTTTGTGTATGCATATACTCGTCCCCTCTCCCTCCTCCTCCCTCCCCCTCCCCCTGCCCAACATCCAATAGATGTTATTCTCATATGTGCACTTATGTGTTGATCAATTTTTTTATCTTTATTGTTTTTTAGATCACAGAACCTTTTGGTGACATCAAATTCATGCCCTGCTGCTCAGCAGTTGGAAGTGATCTGGTTTCTGTAAAGACCTCTAGGGAAAATGCTCCATGTCTCAGCATCTCTCATGAATCTTTTCCCAGGCATTGGAAAGCTCTTGGTGTAGAAACACCTTTAAAACAAGACTGTGTCTTTTATTTCATGGATCTTACTACTTAAGTGCCTAATTCGGGGCTTTGAATTCAGCAGGTGTTTTTGAATTGATGTTGGGTAAGAGAGGGAAGGAAGGTTGGATTTTTGCCTTTCAAGTTTTTAGGCTATTGTTCTAGAAATCACAATTTGGTAAGGAATTGGAAATATATGTTAAAATAATACCACTTTTGGGAAATTATCATATGGAAATAAAAGCTCCTGTTCATAAGGGTATATGTAAAAGAGTTTATTATGGAATTTTATTGTATTATTTTGTAGTAGTTTATTATAATATTGTTTAGAATGACAGGAAACTGGGAGCAACTTGAAAGTGCATCAATAGGTGAGTTATTTAAAAAGTGAGGCTTATCCACACAATGGGATGTTATATAGCTCTTAAAAACACGTGGATCTACATGTGATAACCTGGAAAGAAGCCTGTAATACACTGGTTAATGGAGAAAGCAAGTTTCTGAGTAATGTATATAGCATGATTCTATTTATACACAGCATATACCAACAGCACACACTTCTATATATAACTTGTGTCTTATATGTATTTACATGAGCAAAAAATAGAGGAGTATATAGCAAAATGTTAACATTACCTTAGAGAAGTGAAGCTTTAAATTAAAAAAAAATCTGACAAAGTTTAAATTAAAAAAATCCTCTGGGAAGAGAAGAAAGCAATCAGATTGATTGTCTAGAAAGGAATCAGATAGAATCCATCAAAACTTCGTTTGGCCACCCCCATTCATTGTGCATATTCAGGTGGGGCCACCCCTGAAGCATGAGAGACCAGTCCTGTACTAGGGCAGATCACAGTGTGTTATGCCCCAGGTGATAACAGTACATAGGGCATTTGGAGAGTCAAGGCTGCAAAAGTTTCAGAGGCACATAAGAACTCTGATATCTTGATAAAGAATGCGTCCCAACCCATACTTGGAGGCTACTGTACTTCTGGTCCAGGCCTCGTAGCCTTCAGTGTCTCCCTGCCCATATCAAATGGATCATTCTCACGGGGCCTACCTGACTATAAGTCATTGATTATAGCTATATTTAACCTATAAGAACCAATCCATAAGACTCCTGATAGTACCTGAATGTGCTATAGCACTTATTGTATTAGAGTTAGTCATTTAATCCACTCTTCCTGGAAAACAAGTATGATCAGGGCAGGGATATATATGTCTTTTCATCTTTTAGTCCAGAATGTCTAGTACATGCTTGGCCCATGGCCATTGCTATATAAGAGCTTATAGAACACAAAATGTATTGAGTTATTATACTGGATAGATTGAATGGTTTCCATCTGGCTTGGCGGGTGGGGATTTGGGAAAGATTTTCCATGAAAAGTTAAGCCTTTATGAAAAATTTGAAAATGAGGAAAGAAATGGAATGTATAACCTCCACAAAGCAGAAAAAGCTAATTGTGTTGTGGCAGCATTTTAGAATATTTTATAATAGTCCCCTTAGGGATCTGCTACTGAAACCATCTTCCCTCTTCTCCAGAGAAGTCTGGGTTCCATCATAGGTCATTAAGAAAATGTCTGTATGTCTTTTGGGTCCTTCTCATCCTTACAGAAAGGTAGGTAACAAGAGTATTCAATTTTTTAGGAGAATAAACCACCAAGGTTTAAGCTATCAGTGAAGAACTACTAAAGAAATGCCTCCCAAATATTGTTAGAATAAACAAACCAAATAGCATCATATCTAGCACAAAACCACAATGAATTCATTTAATCAGACATTATCAGAGCAAGGAAAAAATAACATTCTGGTTTTATGAGCAAAACAAAACAAAACAAAAACCCTCAGATTGCCTTGCAGGCACTGATGGCACTCTTGTAAGTTGTTCTTTGGAACACAGTTTAAAAAATATTGAGCCTTGGGTTAAGGAGGAGTAGAACTGCAGAAGCTTTTGTGTAGGAGAACTGTCCAGGTGTGGGGCTGCCTGGAGGCTCAGCCAGGTAGCTGGCTGCTGCAGCCTCGGCTTGGCTCCCTTCTGGTCCAGAAGACACTGAGAACACTGCTGAATTAGCTGCCATGTGGTGGTGATGGATCATGGCTGTACCCTGATTTTTGAGAAGCCATGGACTCACTGCAGTATGCCAGGGCCATATGTGAGGTCACCTGGGAGGATGAGAAAACCACATGACACATCTTACACATCTCCCCTTATAGCAGCAACCACACTGGAACAAGCCAGAGCCAGGGCTTTGCCAGGCAGCATGGTCTGCGCATTAGAGAAGCTGCATGCTGATTCCAGAGGCACTGCATTTTGGGAAGCAGCAAAGGAAGTGTTGGTTGGCCCCTGGAGATGACACAGTCTTCACCTTCTGGGGTTCCAGCATGGGCTCAGAGATGAAAGGAGAGAGAATTATGGGGTCCAAGCATGGGGCAGGTAGAACCTTAGAGGCCTTGCTCCACCTTCTACTGTTTGCAGCTCCTCTACAACATGTATGCCAAATAATTAGTCTAACTGAACCCTTCCAGTGATAGGAAACTCACTTCTGTGGTGTCTCATAAAGCTGGGTAACACTTCCACTTGCAGCCCTCCCCAAGTGTCTCGTTCCAACTGCTGTGTGCTAGCTCAGCCATCAACACAGTTTCACGCTACTCCATGGCTCCCAAGAACCTCTGTGTTAGAGATGGACATTTCTATAATGTGGGGGTTCCTATAGTTTTGGAGGGCCCTTTCTGTAACTTAGGGGTCTTCTTCTTCTGCAGATCTTTTTATCTCCAAACATCCTTATCCTATTGTCTTTAACCATGACTGCCCATTAGAATTAGGGACTTTAAAAAATCCTGATGCCCAGACCTCACTTAATCATATGTCTGGGGGTGGAACCAAAGTACCGGTATTTTCAAAGCTCCCTAGGTGATCCCATTGTGCAGCCACCGTCTCGCTCCCCGAACCTGGTCTACCTCTCGAGAGTTATGCCACGAATCAGACATTATTTGAATCCTGACTCTACCATTTGGGCAATCCTCTGTGCTTTTGTTTTCTCATCCGTTTTGTGGGGATAATAACAGTACCTACGTCAAAGGTTTGTTGAAAGAACTACATGAAAACATATGTAAGCCTAGAAGAGTCTCTGGCATGTAGTGGGTTTAACTCGTGTGCGGACGACAGGGCCTGGTAAATGTTAACATAGTATTTATGCTCTTACCACGAGACAGGCAGCATTCTAAGCAGTTGACATGTGCTAGTCGATATATTTTGTGGCGTTGAAGATCTAAAGTAAGAAAAATGACATAAATAAAATGTATCTTCAGGATTTCTTTACCTGCCAGGATCTGTTGTTTCAAACTACCCATTTAATTCACGCCCTGGTGAACTCTCTGCACCCCTTGTCACCCTGTGTGTCTTCTCACCTCCCATCAAAATCTCTGCAAAAGCTCTACAAAAGTTCTGTACATGCCAAAGCAACCAAGGTGACTAAATTAAGAGCTCATCAACTGTCAGTCCAATACCTTATTGTTTCTTGTCAAGTCTACTGCCAGTTAAGCTCTTTGCGGAATCACTAAACTAATTCACCTGGTAAAAGATTGTACTAATACATTTGGCAACAGAGACGGAGACACTGAGTTCACGTGAATGACGGGATGTGAGAAAATAATTGCACGGCACCTGCTATGCACTAGACACTCGTCATGCGTCCTGAATTTTCATAGTCATAGGAGGTGGGTATTCAGGTGATCCCTGTTGTAAAACAAATCACTTCACACTTAGTCCCTTAAAGTAACAATTATTTTGCTTGTGAATTTGTAGTTAGATGGTTGCACAGCAGGGACAGCACCTCTCTGTTCCAAGATGGCTCAAAACGGGGATGAAGTATCCACCGCCCACCGTTGAGATGGTTCACTCTTCTCCTCCCAGCCTTCATGGAACCGCCCTGGTGGCCCCGGCTCCTTACTCACAGCCCCAGGCCAGCTCTGGTTGGATGGGCTGGGCTAGAAAACTCTTGCTATGAAAATGTAGTTCTCCATCTCAGCCTCTCCACTCCCCACTCCAACGGGAGCTGTGTCTGTGCTTGGGGAGAAGCCAAACCAAGCAAAAGATTTCGACAGCTAACGGAGGAAACACACCCACTGAGGTTCTCATAGCAACATAATCACGCACAGGCAGCAGCCTATTTCGGTGGGAGCTCCTTTCAGCCCCCCTCCTCCCTGGTTAGTCACTGAGTGGCTGCACACGCAGCAGCAGCGTGGGGTAGGGGCAGAGTGTTGGGCTGAAAGTCGGGAGGCTGGGGAGCTGGGTTGTCAGCTTGCTGTCGGACCACCGACAAATGTCCTCCTCTCTCTGATTTTGGGGTCCTTATCTGTAAAATGAGAGGATTGGACCAAAGACCTGTGAGGATTCTTTCTTTCCTGATTTTCTTTGCACAGGTACTGAGAACCTCTTGGTAGGGGATCAGATGTCTCTCAGAGTCTTTTGTCTCTGAGAAGACGGCTTAGAGAAAAGGGGCTTCAAGAGGGTAAAAGTCATTCTTGAAGCTTCTTGCTACATTTTCTTTTCATCCTCTCCTCTTCTCTCCTTACCCCTCACTTCCTTCCTTGACTTAGTGCAATGTACCTCTCTTTGCCTGGGGACCTAGTGACGGACGCGTCTTTAGTACTGAGCACGATTCTGGCCCTTTTCTTCAATGGACTCTGGGGTTAGTTGAGGACAGTCAGACTCACACTTCCTGGCTGTCAAAGGTGATGATAAAAGCAAAGAGGGCATTTGGACTGATCTCCCCAAACAGGTGCAGACATGAAGTGAATAGAGCCAGATGCTCAAGGAGCATCTTTTAGGTCCCTGTCCTTGACTTGTAGTCTGAAAGCTTGAACGTGCAGCTGTTTTAAGGAGTGAGCCTGAGTGTTCTGTTGCAACAGGAGAGGCAGAGTGGGGTCCCGCCTTTGTTCTGTCTCCCACCGCCTGACAGATGGCCAGTAAGACAGAGAAAAAGCAGCTTTCAAAGTGAAGACAGGAATGCATTGAATAAAAATTCACACCCCCTGCTGCCGCCCAAACTCCCTTAAAAAAGGATCGAGAGAATCTTAATGGGTATGTGACATCCTCCCTTTCTCCCATAAAAGGGACTTCGAAATTTGGCGATGATGGAGGAGGGGTGAAGAGAGAGAAATGTGTGGGCAGGGGGCTGCGGGCAAGACTGGGGTAGGGGAGCACGACTTCAGTCTCATCCGTTTGACTTTCTCCCACCCTCTTTCCCAAGCCACCTCTGGCTGCCACCGTCGCCCCACCCTCTCGGTTCGAGAGGGGCTTGGAGTCCCAAGAGCCTTGGACAGGAACAGCGGGAGAAAAGGACCCATAATGATACCATCCCTAACCCTAGAGTTGGAGTGCCCTCCCCCATCCAGACACCTACCCCTTCGTTCCCGAAACCATAATTCGCCCAGGAAGGATCCAGGAATTGGCGAGGAGCAGGAGAGTTGGGGCGGGGCGGGGTGGGGTGGGAGCGAGGTAACGGTGGCCCAGTCTTGCCCAGAGCTTGCCCTCCGTGGGAGGACGCGAACTGGCTGTAAACCCGCAAGAGCCTCGCCCGGGCACCTGCCTCCTCCGAGCCTCCGCGCGGCCCTTGCCCCCGCGCGGGCTGTGCGTAGCGCCGGGGGGTGGAGGCGGCCGAGGGACCCTCGGCGGCGGGGGAGGGGCCGGCCCGGGGGCGCTGGGGGCCCGCGGTCTGCACCCAGCCGCCGCCCGCCGTGCCGAGCCTCCGCCCCCGCCCCCACTCGCCCGGCTCAGCCCGGGGAGCGGCGCGCAGGCAGCGAGCGGCTTCGCCCGGCGGCCCGCACAAGTTGAGAGGAGTTGGCTGCCTGCGGCCGGTCGGACTTCGCGAGCCGCCCGGAGGCCGCCGCCGCCGTGGAGCCTTCGGGGCTTAGCCCGCAGCGCGGGTGGACAGGGGCGGGGGTCGGGGCGCACCAGGAGAACTTGCAACTGTGCGAAGGAATCCGGAGCAGATGAGAAGGGAGGAAAATAAAAGAAAGTGGAGACTGCAGAAAAGACTCAACCGTGGTGGATCGTGTCGGCTGACGCTCCAGCGGAGGGGCTGGGTTGGATTTTTCTCTCCCATTCTCTCGCTCTCTCTTTTAAAGCGACACCAGCTCTCTCTCTTTCTCCACTATCTCTGTCACCAAACCCTTGCTGGCTCTTATGGGCATGAAACACTCCTCCCGCTGCCTGCTCCTACGGAGGAAAATGGCGGAGAACGCCGCCGAGAGCACCGAGGTAAGCCGGCGACAGCCCAGGCCCCCGCGCCCGCCGCCCGCCCGGACCCCGCGCCGCCGCTGTCGCCGCCGCCGCCGCCGCTCAGCGCCGTGCCAAACTTTCCCCAGCTCCATCCCGCTCGCTCCAGCCGGCCGAGTGTGTGTGTGTGTCTGTGTGTGTGTACGTGGCGGTGGAGGGGGGGAAGTTCATGTCTCAGGTCCCCTCCCTCTTGAAAATGCAAAAGAGTCGCTCTCACCCCCACCGCCCTCCCCTGCCACCCGCTGCTCCCTTCTCCATCCCTCAAGTCCCAACCCCTGGCGGCCGCGCTCCCCTGCCCTCTCCTCCGGGCTCCGTTAGGGCTCGCGAGTCCAGGCTTTGTGCGGAGCCGGGCGGGCGATCCTGGGGCCAGGTCTGCTCCCCGCGGCGCCCTGGCCATCCGCTGCTGCCGCCTCAGCTTTACCCTTCAAGCTCGGGGCAGCCCGAGCCCTCGGTCCCCGCGGCAGCGCGGAGAGCTCCCGGCCGCGGGGGCCGAGCCGCTGGCAGAACCTGGGCACCTCCAAAAGACCCCCTGGCCCAGCTCCGGGCCGGGGGAGGTCTGCGATCTTCGGATCTAGAGCCGCCTCGGGGGCGCTAAACCTGCGGAGGGCGCGCGGGCCGCGGCCACTTTCAGCACCACGGACAGCGCCCGCTCCTGCCGCAGCCGAGCCTGCGCGGGTGGCGGGGGCCGCGCGCCGCCGGCTGCGGAGAAACGGGTCTGCAGCCACCTGTCCCGCAGGAAGAGAGGAGGTCGCTCGGGCTCCGCAGACTGTGCTCTTGCCCCTCCGCCTTCGGCAGCCCAACGGTCGCCCTTTCCGTACTCTCTAGCTGCCCGGAGCCTCAGACAGCCCTGCTGGGCTTGGCGTCCCGAGACCCGAGGCTGTGTTTCCTCGCCTCGCACTGACCCTGCTGTCATTACAAGCGGACTGTTCCGTAGGCTCTGCGCACCTGTAGTCACGAAGGGGATCAGCGTGGGCAGCCCCCTTACCTTCTCCGAGAAACGGTGCGCCGAGGTGGGGGCGGAGTGGGGTGTGTGTGTGAAGATCGTCCCTTACTCGGTGGCAGGAAAAAGACACAGAGCAAACTCCCGGGCTCTATTAATAGCGGGGTGTCTGGTGGGGCTGCCGTACAGTTCACATATGGTTGCCCATATGCAGCGGGGGGCGGGGATGGGGGTGTGGCGCGGGGATTGTCCCTCTGTCTTGCCAGAATGCAAGAAGGTGCAGAGACCCTTCCCGATTCTCTTCCCTGGAGGTCTTAACTCTGCAGCTAACCCTACTCCACAGCGTTAGCAGCAAAGCCTTAAAAATCTCCGTTCTCTGAGAGACTAGAAGCAGCATGCATCTGGCAACTGCCGATTTGAAAGAAACACGCTCTGGGACTTGAAAGCAGTGGGGCATTCAGAAGCTAATGCTGTCTCCTTGAGTTAGGGCAAAGCCAGAACCGGCGTCCCCTACCACTTCCTCTTCCCCACCCCCCACCCGAGAGCAGACGTTCGGATGATGTGTAGTGCAGGGCAGCTAGCCTCCCAGCAGAGAGCCCGCCTTTCCAATCCCCTCGCCCTCCACCCTCGGATCACCCACCGGTGGAGAAGGTTTCTAAAAATAGCTCAGAGTCTCAAGGCCGTGCTTGTGCAAAGTGTTAGGCACGCGGCACGCAGCAGTCCCTGCAGCCAGGTGGCTGGAGCCCTGGAAGCGACAAGGCGCTTCCTCCAGCCTCCACCTCCCCCCACCCCAGCCTTGTTTTTATAAAAAAAGTTTTTGTGGGTCCCTTTCAACCGTACCCCCGCCATTGTGCGGGGTCTGGTGCAGACCCCTGCCAGGTTCCGCAGTGTGCAGTGGCGGCTGCTGGGCTCCCAATCTCAGCGAGGGTTAAAGGCGTCCGGAGCAGGCAGAGCGACGAGCGCCAGGCTATTTTTACTTGCTTCCCCCGCCGCTCCTCGCTCCCCCTTCTCAGCAGTTGCACATGCCAGCTCTGCTCAAGGCATCAATGAAAACAGCAGTGGAGGCAGCCCAGCTCCTGCAAGCAAAGAAACCTGGGCACGGCACAAAAGGGGGTGGTGGGGAACAAACCCAGCTGGGGATCCTTGGAGGGGAGTGAGACGGGTGGGGGGTTCGATTCTTAGCAACTTCCTTTGAGAAGGGGTGGAACCCAGACTTCGTCAAACGTGCCCAGCGGAGGCATCCAGGCAGCGTGACAATCACTTGGTTTTCCTCCAGGAACTGGCTGTTTTTGGAATAAGCCAGGACTAGAGCAGTACTTTCAAAAGTGGGATATTGTGGGTTTGCCTGCATTTATGGTGGGAGAGAGAGGTGAGAGCCCACCTCTGTGTATGTGTGGGTGGGTGGCGGTGATGGTGGTAATGGTCCTTGTTCTTAATTCAACATGTCTTTATCAAGCACTGACTCTGTACCAGGAATAACTAGGTACCCGAGATCCAAACGGGGACCAACTGGTCCCTGCCCTCAAGGGACTCATGGTGTGGTGGACAATTGTGCTGGGTAATCCTGTAGCCACCTTTTCCAGCCTTCTGTTGGTGTCGTTTGTAAGCTCTGTATCTCATTGCATCCTCACGACAATCCTGTGAGATAAGAAAAGGTTAGTATTCATTTCTCATCACTTTATATTTGTCCTACACCAAGGCCGAGGCTGCGGCTGAGGTCAAGCAATGTCTGAAAGTCATCTGATGGGTGAAGTCTGTCTTGGAACACAGATTGCCCCCACTCTGATTCATTGCTCTTTGCCCTACCCGTGCTATTTCTAAAAAGACGCCATGTGTGAATGGGAGTAGATGAGGAGTGGGAGGAGAGGAATACTTCGGAAGGGAGCGATGCAACGGTGGGGTAGGCAGGAGGGTGGAGGAGGTGTTCTTTCACAAGGTAAAGACAGGGAAAGATATTCCAACCGTTGGGCAGGATGGAGAAAGTGAGGAAGAAAAGTACTTTTATTGTGACCAAAGCTTCCTTCCACAAAGGAAGTAACGAGCTAGGGTGTAGGGACATCAAGGTGACAGACAGGCTTGGTGGGCACAGTTGGCACTGGATGGTCCTGGGTGCACTCTTTAACCACTTTGACCTCGGTCCCCTTCCTTGTCCGTGTGGGGTATCAGAAATGCCAGGACAGCCCCTGGCACACGGTAAACACACATGGTGTTAATTCTATGTATGCTTTCTCCAGATATGTTTCTCTTCCTCAGCTAAGGACATTACCCCTACCTCCCCTCTGCCCTCACTGCGGCTCTGGCCTCTGAACTGCTGGGCCTCCTCTCCATTCCAGCCTCATCATCACTACTGTACTTGACTGGCTTTCAGAAGCACAAATCTGCTCATGATCAGACATCTCTAAAAACTTGGGATGTTGCCCCATTGCCTACAGGATACGGGATAAGCCCAATTTCCCTGCGATATCATACAAGGCCCTTTAGCTCCTGCCCCATGCAATTCTCCGAAAAGATCACTGACTTCATACCTCAATGTCTTTGTGCACACTCTTCCCCCTGACTGTGCTGCTCTTTTCCCAGTCTTCTTTCTGGAAAAAATTTACCTCAACCTGCAAAACTCAACTCAAATGTCCCTTCCTCTGGGCGGCCTTTCCGGATCTGCCATTTATCCTCTCTTCCCAGGGAGAGTGACTGCTCCTCCTTATATGTTTCTAATGCCAGTCCTTCACTTTTCCCATTGCAGATAATTGGCTTTCTATATGTCTATTTCTCCAGTTAGATAATGAACTCTTTTTTGGTATTTCCTGTTCTTAGCACTGTGTCTGACACACAGTAAATAATAAATATTAATAAATGTTGACTGAATTGATTCATGAGATTGTGAATAAGCTCTTGAGCTTTCTAGGTTTTAGTCACTCATGGCTTTCTGAAAATTCGGATTTCTATCCCCCACCCCTCTGCTGTACTTAAGTTATTGTGAAGCTTTAAAACTCAAAATGGGTAAAGATTCTGGGAATCAAGGTGCTATGGCCACTGAAAGCATGGGCTCCTTTCGGTAATTCGTGTGCCTATTCAATACTCGGTAATTCCTGACTCTTGCTATGTGGTGTTCATCTGGATAGCAGTTTAATGGATTAATCACGATGTCCGGTTAGGAACCAGGGGGGATAATGGTACCTTCTGCACTGTTGCTTGCTTTACTGATTCTTGGTGAAATGCATTATTTATGGTGGTGACTCTCTGATTGGGGTTTTATCACCTCAAAGGAGAGCCCCCAGAGGTGGGGAGACAGTTTTAGCAAAGAGTCTTTTGGGGAGACTGTTTTTTAAAGGGGTCCTGTTCACTTGCTTGCCCAGGCAGAGAGAATAGTTATGGGTTGGGAAAAATCCTTCAATATGACAGTGGGATTAGGGCTTGTTGCAATGAGTTATGGGGATAACTGAGCTGACTTTTGGCATGGTATATCTTTGTGGTTTGGGCTAATGGATCCTTCTTCTTGGGAAAGTTACTTTCAGCTGAATGTGCGGTCCAATTACACCAAGGTCAGAGACTTGGGGAAGTGGGGTAAGCAGAGGCAGGACTCAGGTCCACTTCTCTGAAGATGGTCTGCTTCTGCATCTCTTTCTGAAGAGTGCGGGCACTAACTAACCACATAGGCTCTGGTGCCTGACCACTCAGTTGTAACTCCAGCTCTGGACTTAGTAGATGTGTTGCTATGTTGAACAAGTTGTTTAACCTCTCTGAGCCTCATAAAAGTGTTGCTATGGTTAAATGGATTAATTCACGCAAAGGGATTAGAACATTGCCTTATACGTGATGAGCACTCAATAAGTGTTTATGATTGTTATCCTGCTAGCTTTCAGGAGTCTTGCCAAAAAAGTGCAAACTGGATGAATTCTCCCACTTCCTCATTTCTCCAGCTGAAATGATCCATAAAACCATAGTCTGCATCATGTTTTCCTCCCTCCGCAAACACTAATTTCTGTCCTTAAGTGAGCTCAGGAGAATTAAGAAGATGCCCACATTTTTTTTCCCCTGGCAAATTTGGCTTTTCCGAGAGTCCTAAATTGGCTTTTGGCTGTCGAAGAGGGTGAAACACAACACTCCCTTCTCCAATTCAGGAGTGGGTTTCTTTCCTCCTCTTTGCTAACTGCAATGTGAAGTGATTATCACATCTCAGTATGGAACATGCAAGAATCTGTAAAAACAGTCCTTACACCTTGGAGCTGATGCTGCCAGCAGGGGAAAAATGGGCAGCGTGAAAGTATGCGAACTGCCAAGGTAACTGCAAGCAGCTCCTGCGTGTGTGAGAAGCAGGCAGGTGGTGCCATCGTGAACTGGCTTGGCCACAGGGTAGAGTGAACGCAGGAAAGAAGGAGCCTCCGAGAGGTTGTCCTTCTGACCATGCTTCTGCCTCCCAGCACACTTAACCCGGGATGTGCAGTTGGCCACTTGGTCTCTTGTTAGACCGCTTCAGAGAAGGCAAGTTCCCCAACCTCCTTAAGCATTTCCCCAACCTCCTTAGTCAGGAAGTTCTTCTTGAAGTCTGAGTTCAATCTCTTCCATTGCAATTGGAGTCACCTTTGTTTATGCTATTCTAAAAGTAGATGAAAACGGGCTGGTTACCTCTCCATTTGGAGTTGTATTAAGCTATCACTCTCCTTGTTAGTTTTTGTTCCAAATTATCTCAATCTCTTTCTCTGATATTCTGGTATTATCCTTCTAATAGGAACAGTTAGGAGAAGAGTATTTGAGAAAATTTGCCTCTTGAATATTATTCAGCCAAAAATATACAAAATACCCACAGGGATATTTCACATATCAAATGTCTTTTCCTCCTTCTTTTGTTATAAGAATTCCCTCAAGCATCACAGCTCATCCCAGATTTGTGATGGGTAACCCATAAGTAAAGATCTCTTTTTAAAGTGTAATTTTATAAGAGCAAACAGCTTGATATGCATATTTTCATAAACTCCTAGAATCTTAGAGCTGGGTGGAAACTCAGATCATTTAAACCAGGAGATAGGAACACTTGTTCAATATCACAGAGCTCTTCGGTGTTGGTGCTGGGACCCTGAGGACTCCCAGGCCTGTGCTATTTATACCTCCTTTACACAAGGAACTTGATTTATTGTTTTTATTTTTTGTGCCGACTCTCCAGTATATCCTGATCTGTACTATCTAAAATCATTGTTTCTCTACACAAAAGCTAGGAATTGTGTATAATGAGAGCCCTCTCTTTTTTTATAGCACTTAAAATGCTCGTTTAATATATTTCATCCTGTGTAACACCGTGAGTTACATACGATCCGCACCGTACAGGTGAATTGACTGGAGCAGACAGTTAGCGTTACTTGCTCAAGATCCCAGTGCTAGGAAGCGGTGGAGCTGGGACGCAGACGCCGGGTTTCTAGCCACCGAAACCCCTCCTTGTTCCAGCCCACCAGGCTGTGAAGGCTTGGGAAGAACCGGAGTAGAAACTTAAAATGTGAAAAGAAAGGATGGAGAAATGAACGGGAGAGATGAGGGGCGGGCGACTCTGGAAGAATCCTCAGAGGAGACCCCAGCCCCACTTCCCCTTTCCAGGCTTCCGCCACCGTCTCGCCGTCTTCCCTTCGCCGGTCCTCAATACTTGTGCCCTGTGGATGACAGGAACTTGGCGTAACTGCAGCAGGGACAATTATCACCCGCTCCCCCTATGCCTCTAAGACATCCCTAGGCCTGGAGTCCTAGCCGGTGGGCCGGGGGGCAACTCTTGTCTAACAAGTACACCTGTCCGGACGCTCGACCCCAGGCCATCGGTATTAAGCTTGGACTTTCATCCAGCTGCGTCACTGTGATAAAATGAACGCCAAAGACTTCTGGATGGGAGCTTAGTCTTGTGAATGTGTTTTTATAGCTTTATCAGCTGTGTCACTTTCCCAGGGCTGCTGTCATAAATTACCACAAACCACGTGGCTTAAAACAACAGAAATTTACTCTTTCACAATTCCGGAAGCCAGAAGTCTGAAATCCAGGCGTCAGCAGGGTTGGTTCCTTCCGGAGGTTCTGAGGGAGAATCTGTTCCTTGCCTTTCTCCCAGCTTTGGGTGGTCGCCGCTTGTGCTCAGCGTTCCGTGGCTTGCAGATACGTCGTCCCGGTATCTGCCTTCATCCCCCGGTGGCCTTCTTCCCCGTGTGTGTCTGTCTGTATCTCTTCTCCTCCTCTAATAAGGACAACGTCGTGTGGCATTAGGGCCCACTCTAATCCGGTATGACTTCCCCTTAACTTGATTACATCTGCAAAGACCCTATTTCTAAATGAGGTCACGTTCACAGGAACCAGGGATTAGGACTTCAACACGTCTTTTCGGGCGACACAATTCAGTGCGTGGCATCACCCACAACAGCGCCCACCATGTTGAAAATGGCTGATCCACCACCAAACGAGCGCGTAAATAGGCCTCAGAATCTCATGTAGACAGAGAAGGTTGTCTCTGTCTCCCTCCGCTGGGCACCCGGCCCCCGGCTTCCCAGGGTCTTTAGCACGACTTTTTCCTTAATCAGTAGCAATAATTATAACAGGAGTTACCGTTTTCATGTCCATATTCTGTGTCAAGCACAGTGTTCGGTACTTTCTAAACATTGCCTTATTTAACTTACACAACATTACAAAGCAACTCTCATTAATTCCATTTTGCAGTTGAGGAAACCAAACTTGCAGAGGTTAATTATCCTGATCAAGATAGTGAGTGGCAGAGTTGGAATGTTCTCTGCTGTGGACGTGGCCTCTCTCCTCTCTTTTATCCACATCTCCAACCTTGAGCTTGTCCTTCCCTTTGCCCCATACAGGCTCCTCCCTGCCTGGAGATCTGGGAAGGCACTGATAAACCTCCATATGTGGGACATGGCCTGGAACCGACTGGAGCTGGTGGCCCCGTAGTGGGCTCCCTGGGTTCGATCTCCTCATCCTCCCAGAGAACTTGCTTTGCGGTTGTCAGAGGAGTTATTTCAGTGGGAGAATTGTGAGCCTATCACCAGCTTATTTGAAGAGCTACCCTGGAGGACAGCAGGGACGATGAACAATGAAACCGCGTGGGCGGCTGACTTCGTGGCCCGAGGCGGTTCTGTGTGCAGGTTAAGGTGCGGGCTCTGGGGCTGCCGTGCCTGGGCTCGTAGCTCGACTGTGCGGCTTGCTGGCTTGCACCAGGTGCTGACACCATCTGTGTCTGGGTTTTATCATCTGTGTCACGGGTAAGGGTGCCTTGTCCCATAAGGACATTGTGAGGATTAAGTGGGTTATTTCGCACTAAGTATACACCTGGCACATGGTAAATACTTAAGAAAGATTAGCTATTATTAATAATCTGGGCTTACCTGGTGGTGTCCCAAAGGGAGAACAGATAAATGAAGGGTGTTTTTGGTGGTATAATATCACTAGAAGAGGCGAAAGTGGAGCAGTTGAAGGAAGGCCCCTTTGACTCAGGCAATTCATTCTCCATCACCCAGACAGAGCCAGGAAAACAGCTGGCAACGGGGCTGTTTAGCATCCCTTCCCAGGGCGCCACTAGCCCCCAGGGGAAGTGACCCAGTTACAGGAGGAACAGAGATTCTCTGTGACCCACGGGCTGCCTACCCCAGCTCACACTCTGCTCTGGGGTCTAGAACTCCGGTGTCTGGCAACATCTATGGGACGAAAGTGAAACCTCACGAGTCCCTATAGACGTGAGAGACTTGGGCACAGAGAGGGCCAGTCACAAGGGACAGCAGACCTGCCAAGTGCAGGCTCAGTGCCTCAGCCTCTTGGTGTTCCCCACGCCTGTCCTCGCTCCTAGGGAGCCCAAGTCCTGCTTGTTGATTATTGGATTGATTGGTGACTTTCCCCACATTGCCATTGAGAGAAACTGAGGCATGGGGGAAAGAGAGAGAGAGAAGAGAGATATGCCCAGGCTGACATGACAAATTGGGTGTTTAATTACCAAGTTAAACTCCCTGTCCTCTTGGCCTTAAATCCCGCAGAATATATACTGTATGAGACCAAATTGGGCTAATGCCACTATAAAGGGAGCGGCTATTAGCGAATTCATCAATTAGGGCCCCATTTGTCGCTCTATTGTGAAAGATAATCTCTTGTTAGCTGAAGTAAAGTGGTGGCCTTTCAAGGCTGGGCCTCCCAGAAAATGAAAGACTGTAATTCCCACAGACGCATTTTATTCAAGGACTTCATCTCTCCCTGACAAGCAGTTATGACAGCAATTCTCGGAGGAGGATCAATGTGAGTTCTGCAGATGATTACAGGCCATCGGGGGTGCAGACAGGGCCGGCACTAAGGCACGTCCTCTATTAACATGCATTAGTGCAACTTTTGCCTGTAGATACATAGTACACACTTGGTGACTACTGATTGAAAGAACAAAGGAAATAAACCTGTATGTTGCCTAGACCATGCCAATCGCCTTTTGTTAGACTCTCTTTCTACTCCTCCTTCCCCCAAATTAAAGCTGTCGGGCCGGTACGGTGTAGGGGAGAGTTTTGGAGTCGCATCTGAGTTTGAATCCATTTTCATCCCTGTGGGATTATAAAGCCCATTTCATAGGGTAGCCACGAGGATTAAATTTGATAATGGGATAAGACAGAAAGAAGCTTGACATATGTTTTCTTCTTTTTCCCTCCTATTATAACTTTATTTGCCCAGCCTTTGTTTTGCTTTTAGGGGAAAATTTGTGGTTTGAAGTGGGAACAGCTGCTTCGGGTGTCAGTGAGAGTAGATATAAATGACCCAGTCTGGGCAGACTGCGGGGCGTGTGGGGAGGTGTGCACATGTCAGAGTCAGGAGTACACTGTACAGAAGAACACGCTCATACACTTACACACTTACTGTATGTGGTCTGCAATTCATAACGTGGAATACTTAAGGCACGAATTGAACTACTGACCTCGAACTTCTGAGCCAGACACAGGGTCTGATATCGTGCCACGAGGGGGCGTGGTGCGTGTGGGACAAATGCTAGGGTGGGCCGGCGTGGGAGTAGTTGAGGGAGAGTAGAGTGTCGCGGAGACAGATCCACGTTTCAGGATCAGAGGGCTGTGCAGCCCTGACTTTGCAGCTGACATGTGTCAGGTACTACCTCACTCCCGGTGCTGTGGTCTTCCTCGGGGCTGGGTCCTGGGTCGCCTTCCTCCTCTCTGCGTATTCTCTCTAGGCGATGCCGTCCTGTCTCTCAGCTGCTTTGCTGGTTCATGTCAGTGATTGTCGGGCTCAGAACTGCAGCCCAGATCTCTCTCCTGGGCTTGGCCCCCCACATCTTACTGCCTACAGGACATCTCCATCTGGATGTCTCGTGGGCACCTCAGGGTCCTTTGGGTCCCCTCTGGAGTCCTCACCTCTTCCCTCCTCCTGCCAGCCTCATCTTGCTTAGCAGTGAGTCACCAAAGTCATAAACCTGGACTCTGCTCTCCCCTTTCTCCACAACAAGGCCTGGTGACACTACATCCTAAGTATTTCTCCTCTTTGTCCTGACTGTCCTCATGCCCTGCCTGCTCTGGTCGTCCTGGCTCGTGTCTCTTCGCCTCTTGCCCAGATCTCTGCGGTGACTTCCCAGGTGTTGCCCCCACACCCTCCCATGCTTGCTCTGATCTGTCCTCAGAGCAGCATGAGTGCACATTCTAAAACGGACATCTGATTAACTTCACCCCTCCGTGGATCGTCAGTGGCTTTTCCATTATTCTTAGGGTAATGACCCACCTCCTCACCACAGCTCACGAGACCCTGCAAAATCATGCCCCCGAGTGCTTTTGCATCTGCATGTCTTAGGAGTCCTTCCCTTTTGCTCCAGCCATACTCAGCTGCTCACCTCCTCTCCTCAGCAGGTAGCTCCTTGTCTTTCTTCAGGTCTCAGCTGAGATGTCACTTCTTCGAGGAAGCCTCCCTGACACCACTCCTTTAGTCCAAGTCTGGCTTAGTTTCCCCACTGTACTGCCTTGGTGACAGTGCACACCACACTGCAAGTATTCCCCCGTGTTCTGTCTGTAAGCCAACAGTAACCTCTTCTCCTTTCTTTCTCCCATTCCCAGCCTGTGTTGTTGGCCACTGAATCTCCAGCATCTACCTCTCCGAGCAAAGGAGAATTCTCAGATAGGCAACGGTAACTGGCACGACGTAAGTCTTAGAAAGGACTGGAAAGTCAGGGCTTTGCCTGGGGCAGTTGGGAATTTCTTGCACTTCGGCAGTGGCAAGAGGCAGCAGAGACATCATAGAGGCGTCTTTGAAAAACTTTGCTTTAGGCAGGGGGTTTAGCATTCAGATCAAACAATACAGTTCCCCCCTTGATCTGATCCATCATCACTGGCTGGTCTGAGCAGGAGATACAGTGGGGGATGTCCCCAGGCCAGGAGCAGGGATCTGAACTGCCCTGACGCTGTGACCCTAAAGGCAGGCATGCAGGCCCCGGGCTTGGCTCTGAGGCGGGCTCTGCAGAGCAGACCCGACACGCTCCCAGCCTGGCCCAGGCCGCCTTTGCCCACGCATGCTCTGGGTCTGGCGCTGTCGTGCACTCTTCTATTTTTGAGGTTATGCCCAAGTTCTAGTGTTCTTTACCACTGCAGGATGACTAGAATTAGCAAGAATATATTATGTAGTTTCAATTAGCTAGAAGGAGGATATTGAATGCTCCCAACACAAAGAAATGATAAATGTTTGAGATGATGGGTATGCTAATTACCTTGATCTGATCACCGTGCATTATATGTATTGAAACATCACTCTATAGCCTATGAATATATACAATTATTATTTGTCCACTCAAAAGAGAAAAAATAAAATAAAATTTAAAAAAATATAAAAATAGGATGCTCCCTACTCCAGGCGGTAAAGAAAACCAAACCGATGATTTGGGCTGCCTGTAGCACCGGGCCCTGGGGCTTTGTCCGCAAGGCCAGCTGCGGTGGCTTTTCCTGGAGGCTTAACCAAAGCTCTGCCAAGCCCCTTCTTCTTCCAGCTTCACTTCAGCGCCGGAGATAGGAGTCTGAGAGCTCTGCAGGGTTAGCCTCCACCTCTGGAGCGTGCTCTGCGTGGTCCAGTCAAGACGATGGGGATGCCTTTGGAGCCCCAGGGAGGAACTTCCTCAACTGTCCTCTGTCATTCACGACAGTTCCTCAGGCCCTCAGCCGATGCCCAGTAACACAGCGACAGTAGAGAACCAAGAGCCAGAACCCATGACCTGGAGCTGCTGCCACGTGACCACAGACAGTTCCCCACCTGAGAAAGGGATGAGATGACCCCCGCCCCGCTCTATGGGGTTGCCCCTTAAATAAATGGAGACCATGGGCAGGAGGACATCCGGAGAAGGCAGGAGGTGCAGCGCAAGCCTTCACCTCTGCTGTCATTGACTCCCCATCTCGAGTGCCTCCGGGTGCGGCTTCGTGCCTGGGGAGCTGAACCCTTCTGGGGCCCTGAGCTGGATAAGGGGTGCAAGGGCAGGCAGCCTGCAGGCAGTTACTTGTCTGCGGAAGAAAGAACTTGCTCCAGAAATCTCTGCCTTCATTTTTGATTCCCGCCTGCCGGCTCAGTCTTCTTCCTCTCTCCCATCCCCAGGCCTGGGGTCTGTGCTTCTGAGAGCAAGAGCACTCTTTTCAGGCAGGAGAGACTCCGAAGGGCTCACTCTCGGAGGCATCCCCGGCGTCTCTGCTCTGGGCTGCGAGCCTGGGTGTGGAGAGAACCCGCCTCAGGCAGCCGCTGCTCTGGTGCCTGTTTGGCTGGGCAGCTGGTGCCTAAGCTCACACAGGTGTGGAGGATCTGGCCTGCTCTGAATGTGAAAAGGGCTGAGGGGGAGGAAGATGTGAGTTCCACACCTGTTAGAGCCGTTCTTCTCCGGCCTGTGCTGGATCATTCTTTCTGAAGTGCTCAGGCCCGGCTTCCCTCGCAGGACCTAGGATGTTCTATTCTCTGGGTCCCCCGGCTGGTGCCGGCAGCCGAGCTCCACGCTGGGGGTGGCGGTGGTGGTGGTGGTCCTGCAGCTGCCCTCCTCTGACATGGCCCTTGCCACTAGCCGTGGGACCCCGTGCGACTCAGTGCAAGGGACTCTCCTTGGTCTCATCCCACCTGGCCGATCGACAGCATTAGACACGGTTGGTGTTGCCTTTGACTTGATTCCCTCTGCTCTTTGGGCTTCTAAGCCCTGCTTTCTCCCGCCTTCCCGCTGCTCTGACTGCTCTGCCCAGCTCTCACGCGGGTCTCCTCCTCGCCCTCACTGCCCCTGGCTGATCTCACGCTCTTCCTCTGGCTGATTTCTCCTCCTCAGCGCTCTGCAGGCCCCTCAAATCCGACATGACCCGGGCTGAGCTCCTCACCTCTCCCCCCAGTTTGCTCACTGGCTTCTCTCACTGTCCGCCTGTCTGCGGAGGGCACTGCCATTCTCCCCTGTAGCCTGGCCAGACTCAGGACTCGGACCGGAGGCCTCCCTTACTCTTCTCTCCGCTCCCCCATCCCAGACACTCTCTGCCCAAATCCTGATCATTCTACCTTCTTAACTTCATTTACTCCCGCCTCCTTCTCTCTACCACACTGCCTTAGACCAGCCCTCTGGCCTGGGCTGCTGCGGTTGGCCTGTGCTACAGGGGGACTCGGTAGATGCGGGTCAAGTGAACGAAGGCGTAAGCGAGTGAGTGATGGGTGGCGGTTGCTTGCTCAGAGCAGCGACGCAGGGGGTTGTTCTGCAGCCGGTTGGCTTTGCGAGTTACCGTCAGGGTCCCCATTCTCCATCTCATTTGGCCTGAGTGGCGGTGCTTGGGTATAAAATCATTTTAGGATGAGATTCACAGGATTCAGGAGACTGGGGTTATGGTCCAGGCTCTGCAACTTGTTTACTATGTGACAGGTCCTTTCTCAGACTATTTCTGTCCCTGAGAGCACTGCAAAACCAGGACCAAGGAGTTTGAGATGCTCAGTCGCTCTGCATCTACTGCACAGTGTCCTCTTGGGGACCAAGATGGTGAAGGAGAACATGCGGAAGTGGCTGAATCCGCAAGAAGGTATCTTGGTAGTTTCTTATGCACGACATGGTTCGATCCCCCAGCATCACCCCCCTCAGAAAGTTCTAACATGGGCTTCCATGCCCCTCTGTCCTCCCTTCCCCCAGGACCAAGTGGGCTTGGTCTTGGGGGTTCTGGAAGCCCCTTTGCAGAGCCCTGACACCTAAACCAAAGGGAGTATGTACCTGCTGAACAACAACTCCTATTTCACTTTCCCTTACATTTTGGCTTCAGTAGAGATTTTATATTTAGGTTGAGTAGCTAACCGGATGACCCCCAGCAAGTACCTCGGACTCTTTGGGCCTGCTTAATGACACCTCACCTGGAGACGGGGCAAGAGCCACATGAGTCCTTGGGGTCCTTTCTGGGTTTCCTTCTGTTAATTCTACTCTTCCAGCTGAAGCTTTTAGTGAGTCCAAGTGTGTTCTGTGACAATGCAGTCTTCTCTTTCCATGGTAAACTGCCTGTCATACTGTCTACACTCCATCAGACCTGGATCCTTTTGGAAAGCCAGCTATGTGCCTCTTCCCTGTCACTTTTCCCATCCTCAGTCCCTTTCAAGGATTCTGGAGGTAAGAGCCAGCGTATGAGTAAAAACAGCATCAGAAGTTAGCAGTCGTGGAAAAATGTTTAATAGCAACTATTTTAGTTCAGTTCATTGCTTCAGCAGATCCATTCCCCACAGTATATAATTTTGCAGTGCTCTATCCTGTCCAATTTTAGATAATGAATAATAACAATTACACAGGTGTTGCTCTAGTGATTTCCTCCAAGGAGCTGAAGGTGACTTAGCACATCTTGAAATCCTTCTCCAGCCTCCAAATCCTGAAGGGTCGAGAGGGTCCAGGCAGAGGGAGAGGCAGGAGTGATCATGACTGTCCTTTGGAGAGGGAAGCTCTGAGGAGGGGACTCTGCCAGGATCAGAGGGCTGCTTCGGGGCCAAGGCCAGGCCCTAAGCCCTGATCATCCTGCATCTTAGGCTGCTGTGTTGATTTTCCAGTTTCTGTCTTTTCTGGCCTTAGTAAGGTGCTCTCTTGTCCCCTACAGAATGCTGAGCAGTTCCATTTCCTCCAGGGTTGGTGCTTGTCTGGCTCGGTGGCAGAGCCCTGGGGTCTGGCATCAGGACCCTCGGGCTCACCTTGCTGGGGAGGCCAGGACCAGACTGCTCTTGGGGCGTAGGTGGCACTTCAGGTCTCAGGATGTGACTTGAAGAGGGGCTGCTCACCCATGCCCAGGGAGCCTTTCTGCATCCACCTGTTGTTTTGTTGAAGATCACCAAGATGAATGGTCAGGGGTCACGCTGCCTCCAGGTAGGGCAGGCCAAATCACAGGCAGAGCCTTTTCTAAGCACGCTGGCACCTCACATTTGCACCTCAATTTGCTCTCTGCCCTTCTACACCCTGCTCTGTGGAGCTTTCCTTGGAAAGGTGACATTTCTGGTTCATTGAGTCCCCCTGTGGGAAGTGCCAACAGGTGCATCAGCAGGAGGTCAGAGAGGGGAGAAGGGAGAAGGACAATGAGGTCAGAGTGTTTGTTTCTCCTTCCCTGCAACGTCACCGTCAACTGGCTCCTTCCCTGAACTGACGCTTTCACGTCCAGCCCTCCCCACGCAGCCCTCGCTGTCTCGGGGTTCCAGGAACTTCTCTCCTCTTGTCCCCTTATACCTAGGGGTCATCGGGGAGCTCCTCTGTGACCAATCCTGGCGACCGAAACTGCAGCTTCCACTGAGCTACTCGGACGAACAGAAATGATTGATGTCACTCATTGAGCACTTGCTGTGCGCCTAGCTCCTTCCAAAGCTCTCAGTGTGGATTATCTCATTTAAATCTTAAACCGTCCTCTGAGCAGATACTAATAATATCCCTGATTTATCAGTGAGGAAGCCGAGACACAGATAGGCTCAGTAAGTTCCCCAAGGTCACGGTCACACAGGCAGTTTGAAACGCAAGCAGCCCTGTTCCAGAACTCACACTCCCCTGGCCGGCAGTGCGGGTCCTGGGCCAGTTGCACCAGCATCGCTTGGGAACTTGCTGGAAATGCAAATCCTTGCCCCATCCCAGACCTGCTGAATCAGAAGCTCTGGGGGTGGGGCCAAAAATCTGTTGTCCAGGTGATCCTGCTGGACACTGGCTTGAGTCCCCACACTACATGGAAGCTAGACACGCGCCATGTGAGTTCTGTGACCCCCCAGCCGCATGGGGCCTGTTCTCCAGCCTGCTCTGCTCCCAGGCATTGCCTTGGCTTGGGCATCCCTATTTCCTTCCTGCTTTCTGGTGATCATGACCAGCCAGAAGCCCAGGTACTCACGGGTGCCTTCTTGGGTCTGTGTACCTGGTTTTCCCGGCTCTGCCTGTCACTGAGCTTCTTCTTTCTCTGGGCCTCGGCTCCCTAGCTGTGAGCATGGCGGTAATAAACAGCGGCGGGCCTGGGCCAGACCTGCTCGTGGGTACGCTCCATCTGGCCCCACAGAGCCCAACACTTAAAAATCAGGAGACGCCTGATCAGACAGCAGTACGGGACCTCAGCCCCCTCTTAGAGGAGGGGTCACTCCCACCCGCCACAGCCACCCTGGCCTGCTGGTCCGTGGCGGATGTCATCACCTGCACCTGCTCACTCCATGGGCTCACCTCACCTGCATGGTCCCCTTAGACATGCTGGCTTGATCCTTGGGCTCAATAGCATCTAATCCAACCACTCTTTCTATACATGGGAGTCCAAGTCCAGAGAGGGTAAAAGTTGACTCAAGGACACACAGCAAGTTAATGGTGAAGCTGGGACTAGAAATAAGAGCTCCTCAGTCCATGTGTGGCCTGTTCTCATCAAGCGGTCCTTTGTCTGAGGCAGAAGATCTCTGCATTCCTTGAAGCCTTCACAAACTGCCCCGTTGGTTTTCCTCTTCAAGATCTTTGTATGAGTCTAGATAAGGAAAAGCTCTGTCTGGTTTGTTGGAGATGGGCTCCAGCATGGGGTGATTCACGACTAAGGCCAAATATTTGGGAAAATGACGAGGTACTTAAGAGAGAGCTCAGAACCCTGCACCACGGGGCCTGGAAGGGGTGACTTTAATTGGGAGATATTCCGGGTAGGGGCTGTTATCACTGGCCACTCCCACCTCGGGGTTGCGACCTGGGACCAGCACTGCCTCTGATGAGTGTGTGTTAAAATATGGGCGGCATTTTCCTCCTGGCTTGAGTCCAGATTCTTCTAATTTCTAACTCTGTGACCTTGAACCAGTTACCTGTTTTACCTGGGCCTCACTTTTCTTATCTATAAGGTGGGAATCATATATTCTATCTTCAGAAGATTAGTGTGAAGATCAAATGAAACAGTAGTAAAAGTGCACTCGGCACGGGGCCTGCCATGGTGACAGGTGACTGGCGTTTTGTTTGTGATAGTGGCTGTCGATGGGCATTGCTACCTGCTCACACGTCTGGGAGGAATTCAGAAAAGCAGACCTGGTTTGCATGTTAGAGTGAAGCCCAAAGAGAGCAGAGAGCAACTTGTGGGCCCTGGTCATCGGGAAGGTGCCTGGGGAGTGGAAGGGAAACTAGACTCCGAGTGTCCGCAGTCCTGCCTAGCGCCAACGCCGCGGGGGGAGGCTGTGAGTGCTGCCATTTGCTGACATCAGGGACTTGAGGGGAAACCATTTAAACTCTCTGAGTCTCAGTCTCCTCTGCAGGCTGTGTATCCCTCCATCCATCTATTCATTTAATCTGTTGTTCCTTCAACAAACATCCATCGAGAACGCGCTGTGCATGAGGGCAAAGCCCTGGGGATGCACGGGAGGGTCGGGAACAGTCCTCGCTTTGGAGGCGCTTGCGCCTCAGCAGGGGAGTTGGGCAAGGGCTCCAGCAGTGAGAGGTGTAGGGGAGGGACTCCGAGGAGGACTGCGGAAGGAGGCCGTTGGGGGGAAAAGGCAAGACTCAGAATTGAAAATAAGTCTCCACCGTTTACTAGGAACTGTGACGCAGGCAAAGACCCACCCCCAAAGGCTGCAAGCTTCAATTCCTTAACGTTTCTTAACATGTCAAAACCACAGCTTTCTTTTCTACAGAGAGGAAACTGAACAATTGCCCGTGGTCAGCTAGGGAGAGGGAATTTCACAGCGCTCCCTGCGGGGAAGGGGCTGCGGGCTCGTGGAAGGGGAAAGCCCAGGGTATCTAGCAAGAGATCTTGGGACCTTCTGATTAGCAACTTCAGAAGGCTGGCCCTCAGAAAGGAGACTGGCAACACACGAGGACGGGGGTTCTGTTGGGACTTGCCCTGCTCTAAATGGCAGAACACACGTGCTGTGGCTGATTTCTTCATGGGAGGCTCGGCTTGGTGGGGGAAGGTGGTCCACTTGGGCCACATGGATAAGTGTCTGCCAGTAGCCGGCCTGGCTGTCCTGGGCTCGGCAGCGTCCAGTCTCCTTCTGAGAGAAAGAGGCGGAGCGGGCACTCACCTAGGGGAGCATCATAGAGCAGCACTCAGGGCCAGAGTCACGCTTGGGCGGTTCAGGAGACAGCTCGCTTCACCATGGGTCCCGGGGGCGCGGAATTGCTGGTCTGAGGCTGAGAGCGGGTCTCTGGGATTGGACCCCAGCTGTTCCGTGCTTCTCAGTCCTTTTCTCTGCACGGTCCCCCACCTTGGCAATTTCTTAAGGGATTCGTCCATCCGTTCATTCTCTTGCTCATCCATGCACTCAACAAATATTTACTGAATAACGCTCGGTGCGAGGCGCAGTTCTGCAAGCTGGGATCACAGCGGCGAGAGGCCTGACGCTGCCAGCATTTGCAGAGCTTCGTTGTACGGGGGAGGCAGACAATAAACAAATATATGAAATAGTGTCAGGCACCGAAGGGAGTTCTGAAGACAAATAAAGCAAGGAAGGGAATAGAATGTGGTGGAGGTGGGGTGTGTGCAGAGAGGGTGCTCTGGGGAGGGTGCTCGGAAAAGGTGACATTTGTGCGAAGAACCAAGTGAAAGAGTGAACTGTTGAAATCTAAGAGGAAACAGCTGGTGCACAGTGCCCAGGTGGGAGCCCTAGTTTGGGGGTGCACAGGAAGCAGAATGCAGGCCAAGGTGACAGAGGCTGAATAGAGCAGGGTGACGGAGCAGGAAGGGTTGCAAAGGGCGCAGGGTTTTACAGATTTGTAAAGGATGTCGGAGTTTGGGGATTAAAGTTTAGAACCCGGAACACCGAGGGATGGCAGTTGGACCTTCCTTCGTCTCTTTCTGCACACGGCTTTCCTTCTAGACACTGCCTTTCCCAGGCTTCACGACCCACAGACATTGCTTGGGAAAATGGCCTTTGGATTGGCCTTTTTTCTCTCTCTTTCCCATCATCATTAAAATGTACTTTTCCCCTCCTTTCAGGAGTGAAGGGACCTGATAAATGAGTTTACACTAAGGTGTTAATTTAACAAGTAAATGCTTAAAAGTCTTTGACTTGGGAGCTCTGGAAGTGATGGGAGAGACAGAAAGGGAAATACTGCGTCGGGAGTTTGTAGGCTTTGAATCCAAGGATTGATAATTTTAGTGGTTTCAACCACCAAAATAATAGGATTTGTCTGTTTCACTGTGATTCTATCAGATTTTTTTCTTCTTCTTAAAATTTTGATAAAATACGTGTGACATAAAATTTACCTTCTCAACTATTTTTAGGTGTACGGTTCAGTGGTATTAAGTGCATTCATGTTGCTGTACCACCACCGCCACCCCCATCTCCAGCACCCTTCATCTTGCAAACCGAAACTCTGTCCCATTGAACAATCGTGCCTTACTCCCCGCTCCTCTCTGTTCCTGGCTGAGATTTGTGATTTCCACTGCTCTGCCTCGTACAGGTGTAATCACGCAGTCCGTCTTTCTGTGGCTGGCTTATTTCGCTTAGCGTAATGTCCTTAAGGCTCTTCCACGTTGTAGCACATGTCAGAATTTCCTTCTTTTGTTAGGCTGAATAACGTTTCATTTTATGCATACATCGTATTTTGTTTCCATTCGCCCATCAGTGGAGGCCCGGTTTGCTTCCATGTTTCAGCTGCTGTGAAAAATGCTGCTGTGAATATGGTTGTACGAATAGCCCCTCAAGAACATGCTTTCAATTATTTTGAGTATATGCCTAGAAATGGAGTTACCGGATCCTACAGTAATTCCATTTTTAATTTTTGAGGAACCACTGTACTGTTTTCCACAACAGCTGTACCATTTTACATTCCCACCAACAGTGCAGAAGGGTTTCAATTTTTTCACATTCTTGTCAACACTTGTTATTTTCTTTCTTTCTTTTAAAAATATATATTAGCCTTCTTCTGGGTGTGAGGTGGTGTCTCATTGTAGTTTTTTGATTTGCATTTTCCTAATGGTTGGTTCTATCAGTTTTGGCTTCATCTGTTTTGTATCTCTTTTATTAGGTAAATAAACATTTAGAATTGTTATTTCCTCTTAAGTGATCCCTTTATCATTATGAAATGATCCTCTTTTTCCTGATAATATATTTGCTCCGAAATATACATTTTTTGATATTAATATAGTTAATTTCCTTTCATTAATTAGAATTTAGCTTTCTTTTCACTAATTAGAATTAACATGGTATATCTTTTCTCATTTTTTTACATTTAAACTTTTTTTATGTTAAAAATAAGTTTCAAATAGGGTGGCACATGTTTGTTTTTTAAAGGTAATATGACAAGGTCTGCATTTTAATTGAGGTATTTAGACCATTTACATTTAATGTAATTATTAATGCAGCTGGATACAAACCTACCATCTTGCTATTCGTTTCTGTATTACTCATCTCTTCTGTTTTTCCCTTATCGTATTTTTCTGTCTTTTGGGGGCAATCCATAACTTTTTTTGCTTTTATAAAGTACCGCTTTAGGGATTATAGTATATATTTCAAATTTATAGTGTACCTTCAAGTGATATTACAGCACCTCACATAAAGTAGTTCCCCCTTATCTGCAAGAGATACATTTTAAGACCTCCAGTGGATGCCTAAAACCAAGAATAGTGCTGAACTCTACATATACTATATTTTTTTGATATGATAACCAAGGCAGCTACTAAGTGACTGACGGGCAGGTAGCATACATAGCATGGACAGAGGGAAGATTCGTTTCCTGGGTAGGATGGAAAGTAGGATGATGTAAGATTTCCTCTTACTACTATGAACATCTTACTACTCAGTGTGCAATTTAAAGCTTGTGAATTGTTTATTTCTGGATTGTTCCATTTAATACTTTCAGACCATAGTTGACCTTAGGTAACTGAAACCATGTAAAGCAAAACCACGGATAAAGGCGGACCACTGTATAAGACTCTTACAACAGTATATTTCTACTCCTCTCCTTCTGGACTTTGTGCTATTGCTGTCACACATTTCATTCCTACATATGTTATAAATCCTACAAGATATTTCTAAAGTTTAAATAGTTACTGATCTTCTAAAGAGATTTAAATAACAAGAAAAAGGTCTTTTATATTTACCACATAGGTACCATTTGCAGAGCACTCATTCTTGGTGCAGAACCAGATTTCCATCTGGTGTCATTTTCCTTCTGTAGTGATGAATGATGAAATCGTTCAGTTTTTGTATGTCTCAAAAAGTCTTTACTTCATCTTTATTTTTGAAAGATACTTTCATTGGGTATAGAATTTTAGTTAACAAGTTTTCCTTTTTCCTTTTGGCACTCTAAAGATGTTGTTACCTTGTCTTCTGACTTGTGTGGTTTCTTAGAGGAATTTGACTGTCATTCTTATCTTAGTTCCTTTGTATGTAAAATGTCTTCCCCATCCCCTACCTCCTGCCACTTTTAAGATTTTCTATTTATCAGTGGTTTAAAGCAATTTGATCATTATGTATCTTGGTGCTGTCCTTTTTTTCCCCTCGTGTTTCTTGTGCTTGGGGGTTGTGTTGGGGTTTTTGACTTTGTGGGTTTATGATTTTCATCAATTTGGAAGATTTCAGCCATAATTTCAATATTTCTTAAAGCATTTTTCCGTATTCTCTCCCTTTGTATATACAATTACATGCAGACTAGGCTACTGGAAGTTGTCCCACAGCTCACTGATACTCTGTTTAACCTTTGGTCAGTATTTTTTTCCTTCTGGGTTTTATTTTGGATAGTCTTTATTGTCTTGTGTTGAGTTCACTAACTTTTCCTTCTATAATGCCTAATCTGCTGTTAACCTCATTCAGTGTATTTTTAAAAATCTCATATGGTTTTTATCTCTGGAAATTCAATTTGGGTCATTTTTATATCTTCTGTGTCTCTACTTAATATGCTCAGTCTTTCCTCTAGCTTCTCAGACACATGAAATACAGTTATAATAACTATTTTAATGTCCTTGTCTACTAATCTCATCATCTGTGCCATTTCTGGCTTTGGTTTTGAGTGACTGATTTTTCTCCTCCTTAGAGGTAGTATTTGGCTGCTTATTTGCATGCCTAGTAATTTTTGACTGGATGCCAGACATTGTGAACTTTACCTTGTTGGTTGCTAGGTATTTTTAGGTATTTTGTATTTCTAAGCTTTGTTCTGGGATGTACTTAAATTACTTGGACAGTTTAATCCTTTTAGGTCTTGCTTTTAAGCTCTGTTTGGTGGCATAAGAGCTATCTTTGGTCTATGGATAATTTTCCACTATTGAGGAAAAAATATACTTACAAATATACAATGATACACAACAATAACAAAGCACTTTTCTGAGTATTCACAAATTATGAAGTTTTCCGTGCCGGCCTAGGGGGGACAAGAGCTGTTCCTGGCCCTGTGAGCACTACAGATCGGTCCCTCTATCCTTTCAGTAGTTCTTTTCTTGGCTTTGAGTAGCTTTTTCACATTCATGGTTTGATCACTGTCAGCTGAAAACTTAAGGGGGGCTCTCTGAAGATCTCCAAAGGCCCCTCTCTGTGCAGTGTTCTAATCTCCAAGACTCTGACTCACAGACTTTTGCTGCCTCGTTGTCCCCAGATTCCCCCTCCAGCTCTTCCGCTGAGAGAGGTGACTGGGTCTCTCTGGGTTTCTACTCTCTGCGTGGCAGCCTGGGTCCTCTCTCCAGACAGCAATCTGGGACAATCACAGGGCTTACCTTGTTCATCTCTCAGGGATCATGGTTTTTTATTGCCTGATGTTCAATGTCTCAAAAACTGGTATTTCTTACATTTTGTCTGGCTTTTTAACTGATGGTTGGAGTTGCCTGGGAGTGCTTAAAAAAATCCAGATTGGCTAATACAAGGCCATCTTTGGAGAAGACTTAGCTGTTATTCCCTTTCTAGCTGAAATGCTGGCATTTTCAGTGAGTATTTGCATTGGAATCCTGATTAAAGAAGTCAGTGACTTCTGCTAAGAATCTGAGTGGAAATACATTTATTTGGGGTAAATAGGTTTCCTATAACTGGGTGGAAAGTATCTAGAGGAGTCCATGGAAACCAGGTGAGACTCTAGATGGAGTTGGTGTGGCTGTGGCCTTGGTCAGCAACTTGCGATTTTCTTTCTGTCTTATAACACGACCTTATAGCTTGTTTTTCTCCAGCCATCAGCTTAACAGCCAGATGATGGGCTGAGGCTCTAGGACAGGTCAGCTCCTGGCTCCTCCTCACCAGTTATGCTGTCTGGGCTGAATCAGTCAGTCGGCGTCTCTGGGCCGTGGCATCATCACCTGCAGAGAGGCCTTGTACGACTCGGGTATAAAGAGATTGTTGGAAAATGTCTAAAAAATACACTTGAATCTGTACTTGAAGCCACTTGTAGTCCACATGGATGGAATTATGGTGCTTAGTAAATATGTTCTATAATTGTAAGATATTTTCTTCTCCTAAAAATCTCCTTATCTCCCAGGAGATAAGACACTTCTCGGTGAAGACATTTGAAGTACCATTGACCCCTCCAAAGGGAACTGAGCATTATTGGGATTCTGATGCTTCCTCTTCTCAGTTTTGTCTTTCTTTTTGCCACCTCTCTACCCTCTCAAGGGGAGTGGACGTTCTCCAGTGGCATGGTGGGAAGGAGCCTCTCCCATTCTACTTTCATGATGTATTTATGAAGGGCAACGTTGATCCAGTTGAAGGGTAAGGATACTGTAATCAGCACATCTTTACTGAGTACTCAGCTTTATACCAAGTATTGGGGGGAAACAAAGACACATATGATCTGATTACTAGTCTGACGGAACTTACTTCTTGTTGTAGAAGTAACACCTGCAATTGTGAGACCGTATATATGAGACCTAGCTCTCTGGGAGGCCGAGGTGAGAAGATCACTTGAGCTCAAGAGACCACCCTGAGCAAGAGTGAGACCCTGTCTCTACTAAAAATAGAAAAATTAGCCAGGCATGGTGGCACATGCCTGTAGTCCCGGCTACTTAGGAGGCTGAGGCAGGAGAATCGCTTGAGCCCAGGAGTCTGAGGTTGCTGTGAGCTAGGCTGACGCCACGACACTCTAGCCCAGGCAACAGAGCGAGACTCTGTCTCAAAAAAAAATTGCATGAGACAATGTGCCAACAACACTAAACAGGGCATAACCAGTAATTTTAGGCCAGCAGATGTCACAGGAGGTCAAAATAGGAGCAGAAGAGACCCAGGTGTCAGGCGCTGAAGACGGTGACTGATTTCCAGTGATGGCCACCCTCCTGAAGATACTAATCCTGTCACACTCAGAAAGCTCAGAGGCAGAGGGGCAGAAGCAAAGCCTAGAGAGTGGACGATGTGCGAGGGGGAGGACCACAGTCAAGCCGTCAGCAGAACAGAAGTCTAAGGGCAGCCAAAGCCGCCGTGTGCAGTGCCAGTGCAGGCCCGGGGAGCACCCGCAGACAGCATCCTGGCACAGTCAGGTGGCGAGTGCTGAGCGTCTTGTGCTCCTGTATCGCACTTTGGACTCTCCTGTGAATGTTTCCACACTCGCTGTCCTTCAGTCACCACAGCAGCCCCACAGAAGAGGCAGGACACAGGTTATTGCCATTTGTAGAAGAGGAAGCCGAGGCAGGGAAGGTTCAATGCCTTTTGCACATGGTGTGCGCGTGCGTGTGAACGGAAAGCAGAGAAGCAAGGCCAGAGCCTACAGGTGCTCTGTCTGTGCAGCCACGAAGCGGGTGCCGGGGAGGCTCCTCCGCTGGTGACCCTGGCCTGGGGTAAAGAGAGTCATGGACTTAGCTCAGATCCCACAGGGATGATCTGACCCCAATCTGGCAGTAAAAGTGGAGTCTAACTCCAGGGGAGGCGAGAGTGTGCGAGGATGCTGGCTGTGTCTTTGCGCACACCTGCCCGTAAAGCACAGAGAGGGAAGCCAAGAGCTCAGTCATTCCTTCAAGACAGGAGGGGAAAGAGGCTCCCTTGCCTCCAGGAGGGAAGAGGGAGGAAGAGGAGGGTAACGCACAGGGAAGTCTGCTTTTAAGCCCATTAAAGAGGAAGAGCTAGGAGCCAAGCATCCAATTAACCTGACATCTCTTGTAGCCAAAATATCTGAGGATACAAGAAGAGAATTTAACATGTGGAGGCTTGGGAGACAAGTGACTAATAGTAGAAAACAGCCCTAGTTTATTTAAAAAATAGGTCAGGCCCAACAAATCCAATAGATTCCTTCCCGGCAGTCACTGATCCGGGAGACAGAGGAGTGCTGTGTGGGTGCGATGCCATTTTGATTTGGAGCAGGCACTGCTGCTGCGCCACGGAGACAGCCCGGGCTGCGGGAGGCTCCCGCGCACGAGGGCCGCCTCTAGTCGAGCCGCACAGGGGCCCGGTAGTGACTGGAGTCAGGGCCCGGCCCAAGGTCACAAAGCCCGAAGGTGGTGGCGCCCACACACAGTCAGAGCGGAGGTGCCCTCTGTGACCTTCGGCTGTCCCTCAGCCAGGTGAGCCTGGCCTGGCTCTGGGAATCGCGGCAGCACCAGGCAGCTCAGGGGCCAGAGCAGGGTGGGGAGGGCAGGAGCTGTCCTCAGCACTGCCACAACCGGGGTCCCAGGCGTCAGCTGGGAGTTTGTTGGACACGCAGATTGGGTCTCACCCCACAGGTCCTGATTCTGTTGGTCTGAGGAGGCCTGAGACCCACCCAACGACGGCAACGCAGATTATAAAACAGAAACACTGTTCTATAAAAAATCGGAGCCCAGATTGTTTCCCTCAGAACATTAATTTCTAGAGATGTTTATAGATCTCCCAGGAAAAAGGGTGCCACAGCCCTAAATTTGGTAGCACTAGACACCCTAATTCTCTTTCAGAGATTCCCAATTTACTTTAGCATATTAAAGGCTTAAAGTATTGCAATTACGAAATCTCTTTAGCTTATCTGCCCAAACTTAATTGACCACGGAACTTTTTTCCAGGAGTGCCAATTCTGTGGAAGACAATGTGAAGAGGGCTATTTGGGCCAGTGGTTTTCAAAATTTGTGGTGTATCAGAATCCCCTGCGGGGCCCCACCCGGAGTCTCCGATTTAGTGGCCTCCAACAGGCCTGGGAATCTGCATTTCTTACAAGCCCGCAGGTGATGCCGAGGCTGGTGGTCTAGGGGCAGCACTTTGAGAACCGCTGCCCTAGACCTCACCACGAGCCCTGGCTCAGCCGAGGGGCCTGGTGGGCTCCCCCGGCAGCAGCCCCCGTGCAGCACACCGGAGACAGGGGAGGGCGGGGACTGACTGTGGTGGGTGGCAGGACCCAGGAAAGGGCGTCCAGGAAGCACAGCCTTGAAGGCAGCAGCACTGTAGGTGAGGCTGGGCTCCGCCCCGTTCCCAGAGTGACAGTGAGAGATGCTATAAAATGGGAGGTCCCGATGGGAACCAACAGACACTCTACGACAGGCGTCAGTGGCTGGCCTTGTGCCCCATGTTTGAGGCTAGAAAAGGCAGATCCAGACGGCATCTGTGCCCAAGAAGCCAGCTCTTGTGAGGGCCCTGGGGCTGACTGCTGATACAGGAGGCAGAGCGGGCCAGGGAGCCCAGGGCTGTGACAAGAAGTCGACCCTGCCCTGCAAGACCAGCAGCGTCTACAGCGTCCTTCCCTGTGCCCCCGACTCTGGGCTTCTGGCCCCCAGGCTGAGAAGCAGGGAGCCGGGGCCACGTGCCCCAGCACAGGACTTCCCTCTGCAGAGGCTGGCTTCGTCATTCGCCCAGGTGATGAGATGCGTGGGTGCACCTAGGGCCGACTTCGGCCAAAGGCAGACGTGAAAGCTGTACAGGCACAGTGTGATCTTAGGTGACAGGAGAGGTCCAGATGCCCCGCAGGGCCTTGCTTGCCTCGTTGCCACCTGACATTGCACATTAGAATGTTCTCTGTTTGTGCAAAACTCGGGGCCTGTCTAAAGGCAGACAGGTGGTGCTAGAAGAGCTGACACTTTGTGCGGTTATCAGCAACGTGGGCCATGGTTCAGATCACAGACAGGATGGAGAAAGGTGTGGTGAGTGTCTAAGGCGACCCTGGGCGGAGGGCGAGCGTGAAGCTGGGTACGGCGGGACGGAGGAGAAGGCAGCGGGGAAAGGGACACGGTGAGGCCTGGGCTGGAAGCCACCCCTCCCCTGCGGTGTCCCCTCCCGCTACAGTCCTCTTTCTTCCCTCCCTGGGCCTCCAGGCCAGGCAGGCAGCTGCTGAGGACAGACGACTCAGGTTAGAAAAAGCTCTCTTGACATTTGGAGAACAGAGCAGGATTTGGCTCCTCTGGTGGAGCCTCTTGTTCTCAGGAAAATGGTTTTAAAGCTTGGGCTGGTGCCAGCAGGAGCCATTTATAGCCCAAAGGGCCTGGGTTAGCTTCAGCTGCCTCGTGCAGACAGCGCCGCCTCTCCCTGCCCCCACGGCCGGCCTGCCCCTGCCTGCGTCCGGCACCTTCTCTGTCCTTCCCCAAGGCTTCTTCCTCCTCTCCCCACCACCCGTTCCTGTGTCCTTGGAGGCTCTGGTTCTAGATCCACTTCTGGCTTGCTTGTGTGATCTTAGACAAATTCCTTTCTTCTGCTGTCCTCAGTTTCTCCATCTGCAGCCTGGAGCCTGTCGTCTGCTCCCCTTTAAGCCCAGTGGCCTCGGGGAGCTGCCTGCCTGTGCCTGCCTCCACTGAAGCACTTTCCTCCGCCCAGTCGCTGCCTGTTGACCCTCTTTCTGCCCCCAAGACTGGGCTTCCTGCCTGGGCCGGCTTTGTCGCCCATTCTGAGCACAGGGTCTGGCTCTTGGCAGCGGCTCAGGGAGGCTTGTTGGTCTGAACTGAGCCAACACAGCATCAATATTAAGAGCACGGGCTGCGGCGTCAAACAGATACTGATGTTGGTTGACGTCCTGGCTGTGTTAATAGCTAGCTCTGGGCTCTGACAAATGACTGAACTTCCTTGAGTTTTAGTTTCCTCATCTGTAAATTTCAGCACCTCGTCGAGCTGTTGTGAGGATTTTATGAGATGGTAGCTGATGGCCTGGAGCACAGCGGGCCCTCTGTCGACATTAGATCTCACGGCCATCGGCATCTGTCAGCCACCCCCATTCTCAGGTGGAGGTGGGTTGGGGCGCACATGCTCTCCCGAAGCCGCACCCTGCCTGTGGAAATCCTACCCTCTGGGGACCCGCTCACACGCCCCTTCCTCGGGAAGCCACGCTCCCTCCTGGCCTCCTGCTCTGGTCCCTCTACCGCCCGTGATCTCAGCGTTTAGTGGGGCCTTGGCCTGCTCACCCCAGCACAGTGGACAGGCTAGGAGGATCATAAATTATTGGGGAGAAAAACTGTGCTGAAGATGCCCCAGGATAGGCCAGCCTGGAGTCAGCACACAGTGTTGGAAGTGTCCTGATTGGCAGAGGGCATTAAGAGTGGAAGACAAACCACAAGTCCAGACAGCAGATGGAGATTCTCGGCAGACCGGGGAAGCAGACAGCATCGGGAGACCCCAGCAAGTCGCAGCACCCTGAGCCTGCGCCCTGGGAAGAGGTGGGAAAGAGCAAGGCAGGGCCCGTTCTCTGCGTTGGGGCCCCAGGCACCCCCACAGGACGTGGCTGGGGTCCGTGGTGCGGAAACTAGACCAGAACTGGACTCCAGGGCAGAGCAGGCAGGGCTAGAGCTCCAGGGTGACACGGGCACAATCCCACAAAGGGGTAGGTCTTGCAGGGACTGAAATGTCCCATCGGAAGGGACTCAGGCACAGCGTGCAAACTGGAGCTGTCACAGCCGCAGCCGTGGGGAGACGAAGGTGCTGGAGTTGGGGTCAGGCTGGCTGTCCATGCCTCCTGCTGACTTCTCAGCCAATATATACAAGACTGGCGAAGGAAGCCTGCCTCCACACAGAGCCTCTGGTTGCCCAGGGTGGCTAGCGAGGAGTCGGCCTTCTGATGCTACAGAGGAGACCCCTCCTCCCCTGAGACCCATCCCGATGCTCTCAAGTCCCTCCAGGGCAATCGGTGGGGGACCAAAGAACCAAAGGCCAGAGCCCCTCTTAGCGGTGGCTGAGCCATCTTTTATAGCTCCCGGGGACACATGGGATTCCTGTGAGAGTTCCTGTTTGCCTATATGGGAACCTAGAGAGTTTCTATGTATCTCTGTTTCTTCCGCAGGGCCTGCATGTGCCTTGCTGGCATAGATGTTGAGTAGGTAGTTGAGAAATCAAAAGCAACACTCCATGTAACCTAATGTTTAGGGATTGTGGGCCGCTGCTGCCTCCCGCCCGCTCCCAGCCTCCTGAGAGAGGGCACACCTGCCAGCTGATGGGCAGAGTGCAAGCCCTGTCTGTAGGAGGCGGAGCTGGCCTGGCAGCCTGTAGGTCCAGGGACTGAGCCACTGTCATTGATGTGAATGGCCCCTAAATCCGTTCATCCCTTTGCCTCATGCAATGCATGGCACAGGGCAGACACTGGTAAGTTGGTGTTGGGGAAAGAGTCTTAGGGAGCCCCATGGAAAAGGGGACCTCGGAGAAGAAGACAGCTAAGGGGCGCTACAGACCCTTGTGACCTTGACTGTGCATGATGCCTGGACCAGCTAGGACTCTTTTCTCTCCTTAATATATTTAAATACAGTCAATACTGAGGTCAGCTTGAAGCACAAAGCCTTCTTCAGCCCCAGAGGTGACTCTGCACAGCTTCCCCAGCCCAGTGTCCTCCTGGATAGCTGAGGCTCAGAGGGCCCTGGCCAAGCTGCACGGAGGTCGGCCCTGTTCTGGAGCCCGTGCTTGGGTCACACGTCTTCCGAGGAGGGGCAGTCACACAACTGGGGGAGCGAAGACAAATCCCTCCGATGTTTGTCTCCCTGTCCCCAAGCATTTCTCCCTGGTTCCCTGGTGCCGCCAAGGTCCTCAGAGGAGGATGTCTCTGGCTTCTCTGCCATGCCCAGCCTCACTCCCCTCTCCCTCCTTCCCGCGGGGTCTCCCCACCTGAGCCCCCGCAGCCTTCTCAGATGGCTTCCAAACGGGAGCATCAGCCTCGGCTTCTCTCCAGAGGTCTGGGATTACACTTGCTGTTTACAAAAGAGTACATGTTAATGGCATGAATTTTAGAAAATATAAACAGGCACGAGAAAGAAAAGAATGAATTCTTCACAACCACCCCCTGCAATAATCACTGGCGATTCCGGTGCCTTCCCTGGGCCTCCCTCTTCACACACGGGCATGAGCAGGTTTCATTTTAAAGATGTGACCCCACTGTCTGCTCTTCTCCCGTTTGTCTTCTCCAACCGTTTATCACGGTCATATCTTCATGTTATTAAACACTCTTGCCATAACATTTTAAATGGCTGCATGGTTTTCTGTTGTGTGGATATACCATAGCTTTAATCAGTTGTGTTTTGTGGAACATCTAAATTAACACCTATTTTTTTTTGGTCATTATGAACAGTGTTGTCATAAGATTCTTATAGCTACATATTTATGATTATCCGTGATTCTCGCCTTATGGTAAATGCCAAAAAACTTTAATTGCTGACTTAAAGGACTTGTGCTCTTTAACACTTTCAGTATGTTTTACCAAACTGCCTTTCAAAAAGTCTTGACCTGTTTGCATTCCCATTAGAAGTGTGTGAAAGTACCTGTTTCTCTGCAATTTTTACAAATGCAGAGATTTTGTAGTTTGGGGAAGAGGAGAGCTTATCAGGTATTTAATAATTATAAGGTTTTTTGTTTTAGTTTGAATTTATCCAATTTCTAGAGAGGTTAAACATTTTTGCTGCATGTTAATATGCCAATTGTATTTATTCTCATGCGAATAGACTATAAATAAGACCCTTTGCCCAGTGTCACGCTGGGGGTGCTTTTTCTCTTCCTGGTTTGCAAGAGCTCTCACCGTGTGAAGGCTATTAGCCTCTGTCTGCCATATACGTTAGAATGGACTTCGCGGTTTTTCCGTTGCCTTTCACTTTTGTTATGATATTTATTGACTGGAACTCTGGTACTGTCTGCTTGCTAGACATCTTTTCATATATGACTCAATGACATTTCAAACTCCGCAGATCCAAATTAAAATTCATTATTTCCCCCACCCCAACCTGCGCTTCCTGCTGACTCGCTTATTTCTGCTAATGTCGCCACCATTTCCCTAGTCACCCAGGCTTGAGATGTTGCAGTCATCTGAGATTCCAGCTCCTCTCCCTTCCTCTACATCTCATCAGTTGCCAATGCCTATAGATCCTGTCTCTGCAATTTCTCTGGTAGGCGGCCTCTCTGGCACCCCAGGAGTTCAGGCTGTCATTGTTTGTTGACTGGACTTTGAAAGCACACTCTGAATTTCATGCCTTGCCTCCCCCATCCCTGTCCATGCGCTCCTTTCTCCTCCCTGGCCCTCCTGGACCACGTTCATCCTCCTGAAGCAGAGCGCAAGCGCCGAACTCCCTGGTTACAACCTGGCAGTAGCTCCCCATCGTCTTTTGTATTTAATTACAACCTCCTAGCCTGGCCATAATTTCCTTGCAGCTGAATCTTCCACTGTCCCAGCCAGGCTGCTCCCAAACACGCTCACTGCTTCCCCGCCTCTTTCCCTTGTTGCTCAAGCCATCCCCTCCTGGTAGAACTCCCCCTGCCATCTCCAGCTACAAAAAGCCATTCGAAACCCCTCACCTTACCCCACGGCCAGCTATCCCGGAGCGTCCTGACTCTTTGAATTGAATTCTCTCTTCTTTGAACCCC
>CAUYSK010115593.1:0-20984 GCA_963575035.1 Avahi laniger
AGCTCACAGCAACCTCAAACTCCTGGGCTCAAGCCATCCTTCTGCCTCAGCCTCCTGAGTAGCTAGGACTACAAGCATGCGCCACAATGCCCGGCTAATTTTTTCTGTATATTTTTAGTTGTCCGATTAATTTCTTGCTAATTTTAGTAGAGACGGGATCTCACTCTTGCTCAGGCTGGTTTCGAACTCCTGAGCTCAAGCAATCCGCCCGCCTCGGCCTCCCAGAGAGCTAGGATTACAGGCGTGAGCCACCGCGCTCGGCCTTGTTCTGTTTTTATACATTAATTCAAGTGAAAAAAAGTGTCTTCTAGTCTATATGCAATATTTAAGTAGAGGTTAATAAACACTTCTGATGAAGGACAATGTTAGTATTTCATTAGAATTTCATTTTGCTGTTTTACTAGTATGTTATCAAGACACAAATAAGAAATGTCTCCATCTGGTGGTAAAAACATTAAACTTCAGCTGACCTGTAAGGCTCAAGTATGAAAACAAGAAACACATTGAGACACTATGTTCCATGTAATGGAAGTGTCCTCATTTTAATTATAACAAACACTCTGAGAATGCCAACTTTTTTCTAGGCTTAGAATAGAAAAGGTTAGTAGTTATTAGAGCAGTAATCACATGCAACAGAATGTAGCCAGGTGCATTAGACAGTGGATCAATCTGCATAAATGCAGCCTGGCCAGATACCTATGGTTCATTTCAGCCAGTGGTTCTATTATGCAAAATACTGCAGCCTAAATTGATACAACTCTTTTTCTAGATGTGTTGGTGTGGAGCAATGATCGAGTTATTCGCTGGATACAAACAATTGGACTTCGAGAATATGCAAATAATATTCTTGAGAGTGGTGTGCATGGCTCACTTATAGCCCTGGATGAAAACTTTGACTACAGCAGCTTAGCTTTATTATTACAGATTCCAACACAGAACACCCAAGCAAGTATCCTTTTTTGCTATAGTCTCATTGTGTCCTGGTTTATATAATGACAAACTATCAGAAAAAAAAATCTGTGTATTCATGATTATTAATGAAATTAGCTCAACCTTAGAAATATGTCACTGGAGTTTTAATTTCAAGCTACTGGATTTCTAGCCAAAACAAAATCATAAAATTAAACAGAAAAAAATTTAGAGGTTATGTGGCCCAACCTCCCAAAACACAATTTTGCCAGATTCCCCGAAACAAAATCCCTGACAGATGGCCTTCAGTCTCTGCCTCCCTGAGGGGCAGTCATTTCAATTTACTTGTCTGAATTATATGGGCACTTGCATTTGCATGCCAATAATTCCTAAATCTGGATAATTATTTGAATCAATATAGTTTCTTACAAGCTGAAAATAAAACTTTCAACTTACATCGTAGTCCTAAGAAATCAGACATCAAGAGGGCACAGAAATCCTTATCTGAAGTTTCCCCAAATGGTGATCATTGTCAGGTTTGAGAGCTACCTGCATACACTGAATAAAAATTTGACAGTCCAACTTCACTGTTTATTTTGTTTTGACATATTTCAAAGTTTATATAAAATACTGAATTGGAATAAAGTAACAGAGTGAAGTCAAAGCCTCTTAGCCTCAGACTTTTAGGTAAGGCTATCCTGTTACTGTACACAGACAAAAGAAAATTGTCCTGCATAGTCTTTGTAGCTAAAATTTATAATGACCTGTAGATATAGAGGACTAACAATCTTAACTCATAAATACAACATACTTTTTAATGCATTCTCAGATAAATATAATCTGCATAATTTTTTAAAATAAAATGTGATTTCAGTGATGGCAACTGTAATTCAATGTCCACAGGCAAGACAGATCCTTGAAAGGGAATACAATAACCTCTTGGCCTTGGGAACCGAGCGGCGACTAGATGAAGTAAGTCCTTACCTGTCATTCGAAAGGGATCTAAGAGAGGATAAGAAAAATGCGGTAACCTTGTTTTTAAGAAATAGTGCTTGGAAATTAATCACATGCTTGTTCTATGCATAGAATCTAGAATTTTTCTCAGGATAGTTCTTAAATATCAAATTATATTACTAACAACTTTGAAAAGAACTTTATGATTTCATAAATATTGTCTCAGCAGTTAGAAATACTAAAAGTAATTTGAAAAGAAACTGTTTTATGATCTGTGACTGAAAAATGTTAAGCAGCATATCTTTAAAAATTATAAGCAATTAATACACAAATATTGATAAATTCAGCATTTTAATAAGGAATGTGCTTATTTTTTAAATTTCCTGAAAGTAATGAACAAGCAGAAAGGTCTATTGAACCAATTAAATGGGATGTGGCTATCTGCCTTTGATCTTTCATTCTTTTTTTGTTTTGTTTTGTTTTGTTTTGTTTTTGAGTATGAGCAAAAACAGCCAAACAACTTTCCTAGACTCATAGTGGACTTATTTCCAAGGCTTTGCTGATCACATTCCATTGAGATAACGTGAGAAGGTTGATGTGCTTCCTTTTGACTTCAACTAAAAGGATATCTTTTAACCCTGTCTCATGAAAGATTTTCCTCCATCATGTTGCTTATAGTTCTTGTTCAAGTTTCTGCAGTAACAATATATGGAAAGAGTGGAAACAAGAAATCATAATTCAAATTCTTGACTTCCTGGCTTGTTTTCAAGCCCTTAGCTCATATATTATAGGAGTGGTATACCTCCATTAATGTAATGCAATATTTTGTAGAACCAAAGAATATTTATGCTTAATGCAATCACTTTTCCAAGAATCAAGAGGTCAGATAGGCTGCAGCTGTGAAATTCTGTTTCTTTTACACCTGTACAAACATTTAGAGTTCTAGGGTAATGTACAACACAGCAGTTGAGAAGAGGAGCAGCAGATATCTCTTAACCTATAAAATGGGCACCAAATCTAAGCAAAATTTAGATATTGATGATAGGGATTCCAACAGTGGATGCATGTAATTATATATGTGATTTTATTTTTCCCTGATTGACTTTAAATGTCAATTTTAGCAGTCTATAGATAAGGCCAACTTATAATGTTATTCATTTACAACAATGATAATTTGAGCTGAATATAGACCTATTATTTGCTGTGCCAAAATGAAGTCAAATGAGGTAGTAGGGTAAACAATACCTACTTGGCATTAACTTCAGAGAGTAGTCAGTCCTTCCCTAGGTGGGAAATGTAGTGATATAAGAAGAAAAGTTCTATTTGGAATGATTAATATTTTCCTTACAATTAGACACAAAAAATACTATTAGTTAACTGCTAAATTACATATTACTACTTACCAATTTAGAGGAAAATAATTTTCTATACAAGTCCTTTGTGTTTACACAGAGAAAGAAAAAGATTATTTTGTTAAGATATAACAGCATCGGCAACAACCAGAATTACATTATTAAAATGTAATTAGAGTTACATTATGCTTTTAGAGGCACCCAAAGAACACATGTATTTATTAAAAGGATGATGTCCAGGCTGCACAGGTTTTTCAACAAATTACAAGTTAATCAATCTGCAACACCTGAAATCTCACAAATCATAAATGTTGAGTTTCTTATATAGATTATAGGCTACAGTATTAAATGTTAGCCAGGCCTTCTCAAATATAGGTTTCCCCACGACATATATCTCTTGCATACATAAAAGTGATATCATTCAAGTGTCTGAGGCAAATGTAGTCTATTCAACAACTGATTCGGTTAAGCACATCATCTCATACTATCAAACCAGTCAGCATAAAGCATAACAAAGCATATCCAATATTCCTTTTGGAAGGACTTTGGGGTTTTATTTTAGATTTTCAAAGATGTTTACTGTAGAGATGTCAAAACTTAGATCTGAAATAATTGGAAAAACTTTATAAAAACACTTCTGTATCAAATCTCTTACATTCTCATTTTGGAATCATAGGACTCTCAAGATAAAACATAAGATTCCACATGTATACTTGACTGAATGTAAATCATCTATGATATATGTTTCTAAGCTTACAGCTTTAAACACCTGGACTAGTTTACTTGTTTTCATTATATCAAATTATAACTCTGTACTGGCAGAGTGATGACAAGAATTTCCGACGTGGATCGACTTGGAGAAGGCAGTTTCCTCCTCGTGAAGTACATGGAATCAGCATGATGCCCGGGTCTTCAGAAACATTACCAGCTGGATTTAGGTTAACCACAACATCTGGGCAGTCAAGGAAAATGACATCGGATGGTACAGTAGTTTTGCATTGCGGCTTATAAAGTAAAAAGCTTATTTAGCAAAAGCTAGTATAATTCTCTGACCTTGCCTAACTTTCTGGAATTATTTTCTTTAGTTGGTTTGCTCTGCTTGAAATTTACTTTGCTTTCATCAAAAAATCAAACTTTTTTTTTTTAAAACTGCTAATGCATGTACTCATGGCACTTTAGTCATATTTCCAAAATAAATTACTATGTTCTAAAAAGAACAATTTTGGCTAATGTCCACATTGAGGAAGAACAGTAAACATTTGCATGATTTGTGTTTCTTTAGTCTTCTATTCTCAAAGTAAATAAATTGTTTAAGTTAGAGATTGGATTTGGACTAAAGGTCCGTAGTAAATAGAAGTCACATCCACCGTCACTATACATGTTTAAATACTGCAAGTTTTATATGTCATCTTACAAATTCAAACTCATAGATATCTTTACCTCTGACCAAAGCAGAAGACCTTAAATAAACAAGCACAACCATGAGAAGAGAAACAAACACAAAACCTACAATAATTTCCCAATTAGTATTTCCTTCTGTGGACATTAGACTTGTGTTATATACTTTGTAAAAGAAAGCAGTCATTCCGGAGGAGAGACAGCTTTGGAATAATTGTCACAAAATTATTTCTGTTTGGGCGCCAGTAAAGAAAAATAGTCCCACTCTCTTTATTAAGATAACCACCTAGAATCATGATTTCTTTTCAGTCTTAGCTATTATGGCTCTTAAAATTAGTTCCAACGTAAACTGTGATCTTTGATCTACATTTCTTATAACTTGTTAATATTGTGGAACATGTAAGCATAATTCATGGGGAATTTAACATAATTAAAATTAATGTAGAAGTTCTTCAGTACTTGAAGGAAAAAAAAATCCACCGTAATGAGTTCTCTAAGAGCTATCTTCGCATCAAAAACAAAAGCACCCTGGGGAGCTGCTCCTGTTACAGACTTCATCTGAGGAGGAATACATAACAACTCTAAAGCTCAGCTGAATTAGATTGGGATAAATTTTCATTAGTAACGTGATCTAGAGAAGAGGATTATGAGTGGCTTATATCTGACAGAAAGAAGGTCTACTAATATGTTCAGGACCCCTTTATATAGGGAAAATAAATCTTTCTCATCTGAAATCTTGTACTCAATCATCCAAGTCCCTCTAAAGCCCTTTTCTCCATTTGCAGTTGCTTCATCAAGATTGCAGAGGTTAGACAACTCCACTGTTCGTACATACTCATGTTGACAAGCCACTCAAAGGAGGCAGCACTGACCTGCTGTGAGTAGTTTTCCTTTGGCTGACAAAAAACAAGAACACATACACATATTAAAAAAAAAAAAAAGGGAAACAAAAAACAAAACAATGAAACCTACATAAGCTAGTAAATATACACTATACTCTTTGGTATGGCCTAACAGTATGGAGGTGAGAAAATCCTTTTGAATGGCTATGGGAGGAAAGGAATTTTTTTAATGTAACTCTTAATTTAGTATTTACTGTCATCATCTGTCTGCTGTCTGTTGGAAACCTATTGCTCTATGACTACACATCAATGGATTGTTATCACACTGTTTTCTACTTTTAGTGGCATTTCACATTGATTCTCATAGCATTTTATTGATAAGAATTTGGCACTTAAAAATCACATATTTTTAAGTGAGTATTTTATATAAGGAAGCTGAAGTCAGATAGTGATTTAAGCAAGTCAAATAGTGGCAGAAATAGGAAAATGATTTAGATGTGGTTGCATATTAAAAACAAAAGTAGAAACTGAAAGTTTTGAACTTTTAGCATATTGTTTTTCAGCAAAGTGATTTGTTAAAAACAAGCATGGATTTTAAGTATCTGGAGCTTATTACACAGGAACCAAGTAAAATTGCTTATAAGAATGGAAGAGAGGACCAGCACAAAACCTTATGCAACCATTTGTATTTAGAGAAATATTAATTAATGAAAGCTACTTCCAAATCCATATAAAAATGGGGTTATTGAAAGATAGTCTTATTAGTAAAACTGTGGTTTCCTAGATTTATAAATATCAAATGTTCATAAATTTTTTTTAACTTAAAACTGTTCTTCACCAAAATATTCTACGATTTTAAATGAATTAATATTTTGGAAAAATAAGGAGTGATATTTAGAACCAAATATGTGCACAGGGATGGGAAGAGGAAGCAGTTATAGATAGAGGAACAGCTCACCTTGTGCTGTTTATTCATTGCCTTGAACTAAAAGCTCCAAGCAATTTATTGTTGGTCTTTTTGGCCTAATGCAGGAGCTGATATGCTGCCTTATTTGGGTCACTATTTGAAAGTGATAAAGCAAAAAGTAGCCAGATAAGAGATTTAATTTCAAAATGTACAACTGTAACAATAAAAATTTAATTATGGTATACAGTTTGGCATCTAATTAGGCAAGATTTAACATATATAATAATTTGGCAAAATAATAGGCTTTCCAAAATACTGTTTATGATAGATCCTACATATAATATGATAATTTCCCCAGGAACTGAACACTTCACTAATTTACAAATGACTAGTTAATATGTTCAGTAGTGCTTGCTTCTTAGCTCTGGATTGATGGGTAGGGTTACTTTAACTATTTGCAATCTGTTTTTTGTGCATGGCATTCTAGTTTATACTTCCTAGTTTTTATCATTAAATGGTATAATATTTATTTACAATAAATACATCTAGGACAACCAATTTTTATTTTGGTGAGACATCAACACTTTTGTCATTGAAATAATTCAGAGAATACTATTTATTGTTTCATTGTTTCGGTAACAGTAATTGTGAGCTTTTCCTAAGTATACTGTGGCTTAAAAGAATCATTGATACCATACCACTGACATAGATCCTTTAAAATATGTATTTATTATTATGTTTTTATCACAGTTAAACAAAGGTATCTTTTTAAGAGCTCTAGAATATATGAATTGGAATATAAATCTAGTCCATGAAATAGGTCACCTCAACCCAAGTTATTAATTAGCAAATTGTAAATTTTTCAGAAGGCATGCCAACATTATGTGTGACTACCTTTGTTTATATTACTGCCATACTTTCCACAACATTGAGTAAATCCTATTATTTATTAAGCTCCTCTGCACTAAATTGGAGAAGAGCAAATGTTAATTACTTCCTGCTATTGGTTAGATCCTGATATCCTTTTCTTTATTATTTAGGACAGGAGTAGGCAGGCTGGATAGAGGTAGACCACAGAATAGTGGAAAGGGCTTTACCAGTCTGGGACTTTTCAGTGAAATAATGCTGTCCATTATATATTTTAGATGTCGTCTTTTCAGTCTACTCTACCTGAAGTGCACTACCATCTAAGAAGAAGAGCAGTGAAAATCTTCATGAAGACTGAATTCTAAGAAAATAACAACAAAGTGACGATTTATTAAAAGCTGAAAAATGTGATTTTGGGGGAGTCAGATATTAAGTTTGATTAGTTTACTACAATTGTAATAAAATGGTTAAGTCATTTGAATAATAAACATTACCCACATCATAAATTCTGTACAACAGATGCTTTTATGAAATGAAGCCACTTGTTTTTTCATGTTTTATTGTAATATACTAGACATTTATGTATTACTGTGTATTTCTTTTTAAATGTGTCTTATGTAAATGGATATAAATATGATTTTTTAAAAAATAAAATATATGGTTCATGGAGTCTCAAGTGCAAACATTTGACAATTCCAAGTACTGTTTGTATTTTACCATTCCACCATTTTTACAGTTTTTCAATTGTAACAGTCAAATCGATATGTTTCCTTGAAGCATGTTTCATGCTTCAACATGTTTCTCCTTCAATCTGTCAATACTTAAAGCTGAACACCTGCCTCTGATCATGTAAAAAAGAATGATTTAACCTGGAACTGGAGCCAAAAATAGACCTTTAAAGGCAATCAGGGATGTCCTATATCTTTAGAAATAGCACTGTGATGGCTCGATCTCCTTTTCAATACAAAACAAAGCCAAACTGTTTACAAGAGTCAAAAGCAATTATTTAAAAATTTATATAAAAAAACCATTATCTTCTCTTGTTACCTGTGGACCAAGGGGGGAAAAAACTTCTTTACTAAGAACCATGTATTCATTCAAATATCTTGAACCGCCAGCCAGCACTGGACAGTGAATGTCAACCACTTTAGAGTCTGAGGCTTATTTCCAATGGAAAAAACAAAACCCCAGAAACCCTTTCCTTTTGTCAATATAACAGGGCATTAGCCAGACTCATGTCTAATGTTATAAGCTTTTAGCCGAGATGGCCTTGTTGCGACTTCCCTGAAGTCAGTTTTATCAGAGGAAATAAATGAAAGACAGAATGATTAACATATATAGTGTATAAAAGTATAGAAGAGTAATCTCTTCCCTGTGGCTTTATTTGGTGGTGTTACTGTTGTTTATTCTTTGTTTATATGGGAGATTTCAAAGTAAAAGCTATTTAATAATACCATTTATCTAACCGCTGATTTTCTGCTGCTTGATCTTACTAAGCGCAAGACCTGTCATTAGTAATTTCTCTTTTGTATTTTAATTTGCTATGTTTGCACGTACATTACATTTGTTTGATGTCTATTTTTGTTTAACAGATTCAGTCAAAAGGTAATGGTAACAGAAACCCTCTCCATTGTCAATAAAAAAAATACTTCCAGTTCTCTGTCGAAGCTTTATTTTCTAGTCACGTAAAGTTTGGCAATTTATATGAACCATAAGGAAAAGCATTTCTTTAGTGACTCTCATCTAATAGTTAGCGTCAAAATTGAGTCTGCCACAAGAGGGAGCACTAAACTTGCTTATGGGAGTGATTCTAAATTTTCTAAAAATGTGTCCCAAGCAGAAACAATGGAAAAGAGCTTTCTACACTCATCTGAACATGGGGATCTTTATTCATAGAAATTAAACGTAATAGACGAACTACAATATTATAATGCTATAACTAAAGTTGTATCACCACTTAATCACTAAAGTCACTTTCTTCCTTTTAAAGATCAAGTAAGAAATAAATATTAATCATCTATAATAGACCTTAACATATATTGATACAAAAGATTCAGCTACTTCCCTCAAAAAAGCATAAAATATGCAAGAATTTATAAGGTAATTACTATTAGATTCTAAAATTCACCTAAGAGATTGTTAAGAATCTCAATGTTCTTCCTTTTGACCATCAACATTATGAATTCTCACATTTTTAAAGAGCAGGGCCTTTCAAATACAATTTTATATAAACTGCTTTTTAAATGAAAGGCAGATCTCAATCGAATACATTTAATAGATTTTAATGAGCAAAATAATAGGAAAACACTTATCTATAAATTTTGAAAGTACTTTATATTTTCATTTTCCCAATGTCTCACAGTAAAAATTCCATAAAAATACCAAAAGAAGATAACACAGAATTCATTTTAGCAAATTTAAGTATATTGCATTTTCTAGTATCATTATATTTGTGTTTTTAAAGACATATTTAATTCAGAATATTTTAGGTACTATATAGGGAAAATGATTCATAGTTAGTATTAAAATAGAAAATTCCTTTTTTTCTCTCAAATTTTAAGCAGTCTGATGACTCAAGTGTATCCTTCTTGCCCCATTTTTAGTTACATGAAAATAACAGTACTTTTCTGACACCACAAAGGAGATAAATTTTCTCAATGAGACACAAGAAACAGCCAGTTCCCTAGACACATGCACTGCTTTCCAGTCCTGTTCAATTCAAAAACAACTTAGTTGCTGAAATGCTCTTTTGGATTTGATCACTAGGAAAAATGTGCAAGAGGACCAAAGATATAATCTTTACACAATTCTTGGATCTGCCTGAGTTTATACTTTGTGAATGAACAATGATATACATTCAGCTGAAGAACGTGTCATTTCAAATTAACTGAATCTTTTGTGGAAAAAAATAAGGAAATACATTTTTACCGCTAAGACATTAAAAATGGATTATAAGTAAAGACTATAGTTGTGATAATGCATAAAATGTACACAGTAGGAGACACAGTTCAAGGAACTCAACAGCTTCGAATTATAGAGTCTGTCTAGTTGGCTTAATTCGGGTTACTAAACTGATTAAAGGGAATAAGTATATGTAGTTTTTCAGGTATAACAATAAAAAAAGGCAACTTAATCAAACAGGAATTTAATTTGAGAAGCCATTTATTTTGTAACCTTCAGTCTAAAAAATGTTCATATTTTCAGAACGTTTTTATACAGGTTGTAAATTATTTTTATGAAACAAGTAAACAAACTCTTATCTATTATCTCTCACATATATTTTTACATACCCAGACTATTATGTTAAGACAACCTGCTCTTGAAAATAATGTTCCTGATGGACTAAAAGACTTAGAAATACTTTGAGAATCATCTAAGATTCAATGAGCATGATATACTTTTGTGTTAAAATGCATTCTTGTATAACTGATGACATGTAGAACACTAAGTAAACCAAATAGTTAATTACCTACATCTATCTACTCTAGTTAACTGGCACATTACTGTAAGCTTATTAACAAAGATTCACTTTTCAATTATTTAAAAAAAAAAAAGACTTGAATTTTATAGAAGTTAAACAGAAAGACACGTTTGGACATTACAACATTTTTAAATGAGTTATTATTTAAACATTAGAGATTTTACATAAAAATCTGGATTTTTGGTTTCTTCAGAAAACCAGAGGCTCTTGTAGCAGGGGACCTGTCTCCCTCCTGGGACATATTCTGCTGTGACTGAGTAGAGGCTGCCCCCTCAGATGGAGCAGGCGTTCTCCAGTGTTCACCATCCCTTAGTATCCTTTCGATACCCAAACCAAGGGGCTCAGGCTTACTTGAAAAGCTCGTTGACATTACACTACCTGCCTGGAGGGCTCGGTGGTCTTTAGCCTAATGTAAAAACCTACCTCCACATTTTTTCTTTAAGAGTTTTCCTCACCACCCTACCTCATTTGTGCATCATTTTTTGTTTGTTTGTTTGTTTCCACAGGAAGCTGGAATCATTAGGAAGTATAATCATCTAAGAAACTCAGACAAGTGGAGGGGGCTCCCAAGAGTCCTCATGTGTACGAAGAGATTGGACTAAATGACTTCTAGGTTCTCAGCCAGGCATGTGATTTCCCTTGCCTAAGTAACAAATGATCTGAAGGCAGAGCTTTAACCCTGGTGTCCAGCCTTCCCTCCAAAAACAAATGGCTAGACAGGCCCTCCTACCTAGATAACAATTTCATCTGTTTAGATGACTACCTAAACTTCCCATTTCATCTATTTTATTTAGAATAGTGTGAACAGCTAAAGAATATTAGAACATATTTAAAATTTCTAGAAGAAAAATTTTAATTATTATCTGACTTGGACTTTTAGATTTTGGATCAAAGCTACAGATTTTTAATTTCAGAAAGTGGCCCTATATTAGGGTCATTTTAAATTGAAATGTTTTTGCAAGAGCACAGATTTAAAAATTCATACACTAGATACCTTTTTCTTAAATTAAAGTAGTAGACAACATATAATGAACCATAATGACCTGCCAGTCACAGGCAACTGACAACGATGCTAACAGCGTCAAATGAAACAGAAGGCACAGGACTTTCACTAGTTTTCATTAGATTTCCTTAGACAAAGATTTTCAATTCACATTTCTGTTTACAAGTAATTTCTATTAAACATTTAACTCAAATAACTTAATTTCAATTTAGAAATTAACCCAAATTGACTCAAGATAGAAAAAAAAAGAAGTCATAGGGCCTGCTTCAGCACTTCTTCTATGTGGCCAAAAATGCTGGGGTCTTCAATCGAAGAAGTTACCTGGAAAGAAATTTAGTGTCTGATGAATGCTTTTCCTTAAACTTCTTCTACTCTCCCTATACTTAAACAATTATATACAATGTTGTTTTCCCCATCATCTTATAATATTCATATGGAAATTTTCAAAATTACGGAATTTTGAACCTAATATTTTAAAATTCATCTATAGTCAGTCTTCCAGAGTAATAAAATAAATGATTCAATTAGCAAAACTATTGGTCTTGGAGGATACATTCTCTAGAGTTCCTCTTAGGAGGAACTATTTGTTTTTATAGAAAGAAAATTGGGGGGGATGCATTTGCTTATACAACTATTCCTTACTGTTGCATTGCTTTTTATTAGATCTCAATGATAAAAATATGTACATCTATGTACACATAATGTGCACACAAATTAAAAGGATACATATGCTTGATTCAGCCTAGCGTTTCCTAAAATAATTACAAAAATAATTAAACAGAACAGGATAAATAATTAGCATGTATCAATTAGAATATTTCAAATGTCTATTGCTAGTCTCAATTGTTTTACTTTCTCATTCACTAATAGCCATTAATGACTGTAATGAAGGAAAATATACTTTTAATTCAATTAGATTGAGTTTCCACAAATAAGTTTAAATTTAACTGACAATTACTAATAGTAAAAATATTTTCCCACCCTGGTTCTTATAATCAAAACATATGTTCTTAATTAACCTGAATTTCTTTCTAAAACCCTCATTCCTACAGAGAGAATGGCCATGAAATTTTCCCCTTAACATTAAAAAATAGTACATTATGTGTTTTCTAGGGATACAATTCATGCTTGAGAATCAATTTTAAGAACTTTGCTAATGCCAAAAAAATAGATAAAAGCAATTCAGAACCCAGCATTAAATATCCTTGATAATTTACCTTGTACGGCTTGCCGTTGACAAGGGCGGATAGAGCTGATCGGGGTATTTTGCCAGATCTGGTTTTAGGTAACTGTTTGACAAACACAGCATTTCGAAAAGCAGCTACAGGACCAATGTTCTGTCTAACGTGTTTCACAATTTCTTCTAAAACTTTTTCCTCTGTTACATTTATATCTAGGAAGAAAGTTCAGAAGGTAAGCACTACATTAACATTAATTAATCATTCAAGGCCAAACAATTGGAGGATACAAAGATCTCTCACCTTTTTTCAACACACAGAGTGCTAAGGGGACGTGACCTTTCAAAGGATCTTCCTTGCCAACAACAGCACAGTCTGCCACAGTACCATGGGAAAGGACTGACTGTAATAAGAAAAACCATCCATTTAGAATATATATACATATGTATATATGTACATAATTTCAACTGGGAAAAAATACATGTCAGGGAACCCAAAAATCCATAGCTGCCTGCCCAAAAATTTACCAGTAATTCACATCATTACTACTGAGGTGAATGGTTAGAATCTCCATGGTAGTTGCTAAAGGTTGACAGTAATTAAGATAAATTGCTCAGCTTACCTAGAAACTAAGGAAGTTATTTCTTTATCTCAATTGTTTATTAATGAAGTCAGAGAAATTGTGTAGTGGTTACCATATGTAAACCAAGTGCAACGAGTCTCTGCAAACAGGTAGCTTCACGAAGATTTACCCTTAATGCTAGCTACCATAAGCACACCTTTCAGAGGAATCCAAGGCTAAGCACCTATTTTATTTTTGCGTCTGCTAGCAAACAATGAACAGACCATTCCATTCCTTTAGTGGTCACCCATCCAGAGATGATTTTCCAGGACTTCAAAGAAGCAGCTGGGCATAGAGAGAAGCCCCAACATCAGATAATCACCATTGTTGAGGAACCATTTCCAATTGCTCACCTTAAATGCCTTAAAGAGCATAGCAGATATCTACTGGCATCGCAAGAATCCACAAAGCTAAGTAACCCCGTGAAATACAGATACTTTGAGTTAAAAAAAATTCTGCTTTGATGGTACTTTTAAAAAATGCATACTCAAAAAGTCCTTTTCTGAGAGATTAATATTAATTTCAGTGACTCCAAACTTCTAATGGTTAGAGAAAACAGCAAACAAACTTGTGACCAATATCACATTTGGCAGTGCTTATTCTTTCTTTTTTTCATTGATTCACTCAACAAATATTTATTAAATGCCTCCTGTGTTGCAAGCACTGCTTTAGGTTCAGTGGTAATCAAAAATAGGCAGAGTATTGTCTCAAGATACTTACAATGTAGTAGAGGCGACAAATACTAACAATCATGAATGTTTAATTATTATAACTGTCTAAATACAAGAGTGGTAAAGGAGGAAATAACTTGGGCTATTTATATGACAGATATAGCCAAAGTAACCAACTTGGCAGAAGGATATGGTCCTCAGAGAAATGTTTTCTTAGGAAATGACAATGAGCAGATTTAAAGAATAAGAGACAGTGATCAGGCAAGGAAGAGGTGGTGAGGTAAAAGCTTTTTGGAAGAACTGCACAGGTGGCATTCATACCTGAAAGAAACCAGTATGGCTGGAAAATTGAAAGCAGAAAAGAGTGAGACTGGTACAAGAGGGAGTGGAGCTACAGGGTTAGATGAAGTTTGTGCTATGAAGTTTTAACTGTTATTTTAGCACCACTGGGAAAGCAATAAAGCATTTTGAGGAGTTGAGGAGGAGATGAACTATCAGAGTGGATTTTTTTGAATAGACTCTTTTTTAAAGTAGTTCTAGATGCACAGTAAAATTGAGCAGAAAGTAGAGTTTCCACATGCCCCCTTCCTTCACAGACACATAGCCTCCTCCATTATCAAAATCTTGCACCAGAGTGGTACAGTTACTATAATTGATGAACCAACAGTAACACATCATTACCACCCTCGTCTATAGTTTACATGACAGTTTGCATGTTTTGTATATTCTATGGGCTTTGACAAATGCATAAGATATGTATGCGCCCTTACAGTATCACACAGAGTAGTTTCACTGTCCTAAATACCCACTGTGCTCTGCTCATTCATCCCTCCCTTTCTCCTCACCCATGGCAACCACTGAACTTTATACTGTCTTCAAAGTCCTTTTCCAGAATGTCATATAATTGGAATCATTGTGCAAGTAGCCTTTTTCAGATTGGCTTCTTTTGTTTCAGAGTGGATTCTGAAAATCACAACCTTACTTTAGTTTCATCGTGGGGAATAATTAAAGGATTGTTGAGGGTGGGTGTCACTTTATGCAGGGAAACCACCTGAAAGGCTACTATTATAATAGACTAAGGTCATCGTAGTGATTATAAAGTTTTAGAGTTTCTTTAGAGGGAAAACAGACAAAATTTGATGATAAATGGGACATAGGGCATGAATAAGGCAGAGGGGTTAAGTATAATTCTGGGGTTTTGGCTAAAGCAGCTCGTTGGTGGTGGCGCCGTTTTCTAACCTAGAAAATGCTAGTGAGGACCAGGCTTAAGAGGAAAGATCACGTACTAAGTCTTGGAGTTGTTTCATAGAGGTGCCTTTGAGACAACTGAGTAGATGCAGTTGGATCCGAGTGACTTAATCTGCAGATGCACATTGGATATCATTAATGTATAGATAGTAATGGAAGGTATAGACTTTGATGAAGTTATTTAGGGAGAAAATAGGGAGAAGAAAAGAGTGAAAGCCTAAAGGAACTCCAACATCTAATGATCAAGTGAAAAAGGAGAAGCTGGCAAGGTGGAATAAAAAGACATAGCCAGAGAGGTAGGAAACACACACACACACACACACACACACACACTCAACATAATCTGGTACATGCCACTTTCAAATCCCAAACCTTCCATGAAGATTTTTTTTTTAATTAAGCCAAGTTGAAAATGAACTTTCTCTTCTCTGAATTCCTGAAAGACTCAATGAACTTCTAGAATGTTTGGTACAAATGCAATATAATACCTCACATTGCCCCTAATTAAACATACAAACCAACATTTCTCCTAATGATAAGCATTCAATTTGAAGTATTGGGTTGACAGGGTTAAAATCCATGTAGTTTTGACTCCTGCATTGCTAAGTATAGTATATGTTAAAGAGATGATTTTTGTATTATATGTTTTATCAAATTATTTGCTGAGGTAAAGATGTTCACTCCCTTTTTTCCATTAGTTGAGCCTAACTAAAAAGCTTCTGCTAAATACATACTGTACATACTATACAACACCATAGTCTCCCACTGCTTCTATTTGAACTCTCAAAATGTTCCCAGCAGCTTTCTCATTTTTGACAGTCTTGTTTACTTTTAAGGCCCACATGTTGAGTGTAGAGAGACAAATTTTATTGCCATATATTTGTTTTGGCAGTTACTATAGTCAGTCACCAGTCACAGAAAAGAATACTTTGTCTGTAGAAGAGCAGATAAAATATAGAGTTGGAAGGCTAGAACCTATAATTCTGACTTGGCATTTCCTTAACAAATAAAGAGCAACTTTTTTATCTGGCTAACCAGAGTTTTAATTATTAAAAAAATATTAAACTATTCATTTATGTCATGAGTTTCTATACCTGAGTTTCTACAATACCAAGTTATCTGTTCAAACCACTGTAAAAAAAATCAATCATTCATATATTTGGTCATCAAATCAGTATGACCACAATTTTAACTAAATTTAATTGCAAAACTTCTAGTTTTCCACTCTTTCATTTTGTTATTTGAATTTTACCATGTTTCTACCCTAGTTTTAGTGTTTTTAGAAGTAAATGGGCATTTTGGCTTCTTGGGCAAAAGGTATGATTCTCACTGTGAGAGCCAGAAGTGGATTGGAAAATGTTGATTCTTTTTCTATAAGGGCAGGTAGTAGCTTAAAACCAGAAGTAATATATAACACAATTTCCTGTAATATAATAGCAAAGTTTCCCATTTTTTTCCTACTTCAGACATATTTTTAAAAATCTGTGAGAAACTAAAATCATTTTCAAGAATTCTGTGTCATCTCTAAATGAGGTTCATTATTATAGTGGATTAAATATACTAATCTATCAGTTAAAAAGATGCCATACAGGAAGGGAGGCAGCTTTTTATGTTGGTCCCACAAATAATATTTGCATGCCAAATGATGATTTCAACAACTAAATCATTAAAAGGAAAGCATCAAAATATATCTTGGCAACATTTAAGGGACAGAAGCCAACCAAATGTCCTGTGGGGGGAAAAATATCAAAAGCCACATTCATGCATTCCCTCCAAATAAAATCTATGAAGCATCTGTGATTAACTGGCATTTATGTAACTAAAAAAGTCATACAACTTAAAAGGCAATTGTCTCACCACAAGAGAGTATATATTAATAAATGTTATGATAATATGTCTGGTAACTGCCTGAAATTTGTTGTTTCTAGGATATTGCCATTTTTGTATAGATTTTAATGAATTTAAAAAGTTTCAAGGCTTCAGTGGGCTAACCTACACAGATTTCTCAATCATGTTTTTAAGAATTTTAATTTAAGAAAAATTAGTTTAAATCAAACACCCTCATAATATAGGAGGAGCCAGTCTGCCATGGAAGATTGTCTCTTCAGTGGGAGAAGAGGGATGTTTTTCATTTCCTCTGACACTGAAGTAGTCTAGGAAACTGTCAGAGAGATTCCACATCCTCATCAATATTCGTATCAGTACTCAGGAAATATTCAGCAATTTTGTAATTATTTAAATTCAGTAGTCATTAAATGCAGGGTAAAATTGAAATCATAAGGCATGTTAGTTGGGTATACAGTCACCTCATGGAAATATATTCAATCTTGAAGAAATCATTCCTAAACTAACAAACAAAATGGCTAACTTGGAAAACAAACAATGACTCTTTGGTCAGAACAACCTTTAAAAGGCCAAATTATAAGAATAACACTGCCCTAGTCTTTAAATACAATAGTTTAACATTAGACTTCCAAATTCCCAAGGATATTATTAGCAGGATTATTTGACAAACTGAAATTTAAGTTACAAGTGAAATAATGAAAATAGTGAAATCAAGGAGCTCAACTTGTTTCCTGTAGATGTCTTTGCATGAACAGCCTTGCCCATAGCAGCAAAAGAGGACTGAGCAAGAACCACATTAGTGCCTTCTAATTTTGGCTCACAAGTCTTAAACTAGCAGATTTCAGACACGATTTGTTATGAACTCCTTGAACTTCCACCAAAGTTTCCTAAATGTCTAGCTGCATGTTAGGCTTTCAAAGATTAATTAACTGTTAAAATAGACTTGATTATTTCTTAATAATTACAGATGGGCCTCAGTTGTTTTGGGATCTGCGAGTATAATGTCCTCTTAAATTTATAAAAGCTATTCTAGGGATCCATTTTCTTATGATGAGAACAAAAAAGATCACAGAGTTTCCTGAAATATTTTTGATGTAGTAATTTTAGTAAAATTTCTGCTTGATTTAGTCTTATGTGAGGTAATACACTCATAAATTTTTTGTTGTTGTTTTTCTGTCCTTGAGATTTTTTTTTAAATAAAAAAAACCCTTTCATTGATACGCAGTATTTGTACATTTTTATGGGGTACACGTGACATTTTGTTACATGCATAAATTGTGTAATAATGAAGTCAGAGTATTTAGTGTATCCATCACCTTGCTCATTTATCATTTCTATGTGTTGGGAACATTTCAAGTCCTCTCTTCTAGCAATTTTGAAACATGCAATTGTTGTTAACTACTACCAAATATTGGAACTTATTCCTTCTATCTAAGTATATTTTTACCCCTTGACCAAACTCTTCATCTCCACCCCCTTAATCCTTTCCAATCTATGGTCACTGTCATTCTACTTCACGAGATCAAATTTTTTGGCTTCCACATATTAGTAAGAATGTGAGATATTTGTCTTTCTCTGCCTGGTTTATTTCACTTAACATAATGACCTCCCTTTCAGTCCATATTGCTGCAAATGATAGGATTTCCTTGCCAAGTAGTATTCCATTGTACATATATACCACATTTTCTTTACTGATTCTTCCGTTGATGAACACTTAGGTTGATTCCATATCTTTGCTATTGTGGACAGTGTTGCAGTAAACATGGAGACGCAGGTATCCCTTTGATGTATTGATCGCCTTTCCTTTGGATAAATATCCAGTAGTGGGATTGCTGGATCTTCTATAGTTCTATTTTTAGTTTTTTGAAAAATTTCCATACTGTCTTCCACAATGGCTATATTAATATACATTCCCAACAACAGTGCGTATGAGTTTCCTATTCTCTACATCCTAGACAGCAACTGTTATTTTTTTGTCTTTTTCAATGCCGCTCATAAAATTTTTATTTGAGGAAACTAGAAAAATATAGATATTTTCATTCCATATAAAAACAACATTCAGTCTATTTTTTTCTGCAAATGAAACTTTCAATAGACTAAGACCTCAATTCCTAGTTTAAAAAGTCACAATGGAATTTACAAAACTTACAAAAGCATTTACCATTGGGAACCCTGGAAAAGCATTTAAGTGGTAAGTTTCAGCACTTTAATAAAAGCTGGTTATGTTATCAGTATAAAAATTTCAGGTACATATTAAATATCAATTTGCTAAGCAATTTTTCTGGGAGCTAGTAGAAGCCAGTGAAGGATGTCAGTTCACAATGCTCAAAAAGACTCCAAAGACGGAGAAGACAAACCTGATAAGAATTGAGATTTTTCTTATTAAAAATAAATATTCAATAAAAATTAATCATTTAATTCATATAGAGGGAGAAGTTAACTTACAGACTTAAGGCCTGAGAAGTCTCCTATTATATACCATAAATACTCCAAGATCCAGTAACAAAATTTCTGTTAGATGCCAATAATTCTAAAATATTTTTTTCTATTTTTCCATTTTAATTGCCTATCTTCTGTCAATATATAAAAACAATAATTAGTGGCAACCAAGTAAGGTTTATTTCAGGAATGCAACGCTGGTTCAACAGTTGAATTAATTAATGTAATTTACATAAATGCTTAAAAAAACCCACATGATCCTATCAATAGAGGCAGAAAAAACACTTGACAAATTCAACATTTATTCCTAAAGAAATTAAAAACCTCAGAAAATTAGTAATAGAAGGAAACTTCCTCAATTTGATAAAGGATATCTACAGAAACTCTTACAGTTAACATCATTTTAATCATAAGATACTGAATGCTTTTACCCTAAGATCGGGAACAAGACAAGGATGTCTACTCTCACCAGTCTTATTCAATATCCTATCTGAAGTTCTAGCCAGTTCAAAAGGCAAGAAAAAGACATAAAGGACATTCAGATTAAAAAGGAAGTAATAAAATTGTCACTATTTATAGACAACATGATTGTTTACACAGAAAATCTCAAAAAATCTACCAAAAACTGCTAGAACTAATAAGTAAGTTTAACAAGAACAGATTATGTATCAGTATATAACAGTCAATAGTATTTCTATCCACTAGCAATGAATATTCGGAAATCCAAATTTCAAAAAATGCTATTTACAATAGCTAAAAATTAATTACTTAGGTGTAAATCTAACAAAAGTTATTCAGAATCTGTATGCTAAAGCACAAAATATTGATGAAATGTATCAAAGAAGATTTACATAAATGAAGAAATGCACAAAATTCATTAATTGGAAGACTCAATGTGGTTGAAATATCAATTTTTCCTAATCTCTAGATATAACACAATCTCAATAAAAATTTAGGTATGGATTTATTGTAACTATAGGAAAGCTTATTCTAAAATACATGTGGGGCCGGGCGCGGTGGCTCACGCCTGTAGTCCTAGCACTCTGGGAGGCCAAGGCGGGTGGATTGTTTGAGCTTAGGAATTCAAAACCAGCCTGAGCAAGAGCGAGATCCCGTCTCTACTAAAAATAGAAAGAAATTAATCGGACAACTAAAAATATATAGAAAAAATTAGCCGGGCATGGTGGCTCATGCCTGTAGTCCCAGCTACTCAGGAGGCTGAGGCAGAAGGATTGCTTGACCCAGGAGTTTGAGGTTGCTGTGAGCTA
>CAUYSK010115599.1:0-54762 GCA_963575035.1 Avahi laniger
GAAGAAGCCGATGTGGTTAGGGTTGTTAGAAGAGGCTGTCTCGGCTACAAGTACATACAGGATGCTGTTTGGCCAAGAAGCCGGAGTGGTGGCCAGTGGTCAGATTCGACATCAGGAATTCTTCCAGCAAGGGCTTTGGACGACAGCAAAGTCTGTGGATTAAAAAAAAAAAAAAGTTTTTGGCTGGTGTGATGGCTCACACTGGTAATCTTAGCACTTTGAGGCCGAGGTAGGAGGATTTCTTGAGGCCAGGAGCTAGATCCTGTCTCTACAAGAAATAGAAAAATTATCTGGGCGTGGTGGTGGGTGCCTATAATCCCAGCTACTCAGGAAGCTGAGGCAAGAGGATCGCTTGAGCCCAGGAGTTTGAGGTTGCAGTGAGCTGTGATGATGCCACTGTACCCTAGCCTGGGTGACAGAATGAGACCCTGTCTAAAAAGAAAGAAAAAAAAATTGTGGATTTTTAATTGGGCTCCTTGGAAACTTCTTCATGGAGCTATTAATGGGAAAACATTTCTCTTTCTAAATTACACAAAACTATGAGGGGACTTCCTGTTTGGCAGAGGTAGGAGTATATGGTCAAACAGATACTGGGGTGGTTTGACAGTCTAGATCAGAGAGAAAGCTGAGATGAAGGAGGGAGGTGTGTGCTAAGAACCATCGAGATCACAGGCCCCAGAAAGCGTGTGATACGAGCAAGGGTTAAGGGGGGACAGGATGTGGCCAAAAATGCTTTCATCTGTCAACATAGGTCAAGTCAGCTAGAAAAGATGTAAAAATAGGACATGGTCTTAAAAATATGATTAATCCAGGCAGACAGAAAGCCTTCAAATGCAGAACTGCTATGTTTCAGAAGAAAACCATTTTGGCTTGGATGATGGAATGAGTCCAGAGCCCCGTGAGACATTCCCAAGGGTACACAGGGCTTGTAGAATCAACAGTGGATGAGAGGAAGATAAAAAGGAGAACAGTGTAAAAGAGCAAGAGGTATGTGACGCTGTGACCAAAAGATCAGGAAAATGAAATTTCCGAAGAACAGGAAAATGGGATTACACTTTTATACATTATTTAAGTGCATACAGTTTATGCTACCAGAAGGCTGGATGTTGGCAATGAGAGTGTGTGTGCTAGGTTGAGACCCCATAGATAAAGGCTAACACAGAGAAATAAAGGGCAGCCTAAAAAAGAAAAGCTTATATTTCCATGGAGGTGGTGTAATGACAGGAGGTATTTATCAATTTAATTTGTATATAAGTCAGTTACCCAAATATGGTCTTTTACTATGCTGATATCAGGGTGCTTCTTAAACTCTGAACCCCATACAAAGCTGGAGACCATGTCTAGAAATTTCTTTTATATTCTATCTAGCTCTGTGTAGTATAACTAATATACACCCTAGATTGTTTCTATGATGCTGGGGCTGGTGTGTTGGGGATTACTGTAATATGATGGAGAGAGCTCAGGTTTTAGTATCACAAATCTGGGATTGAAGCCAGCACCACAAATTACTAGCTGTGACTTTCCAGATACATTTCTGATCTCCATTGAGCAACAGTTTTCTCTTTTGTAAAATGGGAATAGTAATATAGCAATTCTTATTATCAGTGGGTGATGCATATTAGTGATAATTTAAAGAAAGTGTCTGGGACAGTGCCTGATACATACATGGTACTCACTAAGGGGTGCCGTCTTTAAAAGTTTCTGAAGACTTCCGTTACTATAAAACTCATTATTGTCTTGAAGTTTGAATATGCTATGTTCCCTCCTCCTAGGAAACAATGGGAAAAAAAATTCTCTGTCGTTTTTCACATTTCTGTCTTCACAGAATATAGGTGATGTCTCCAAGACAATTTATCAAGAGTACATTTTACTGTTTTTATAGTAATTTATTTTTTCTTTTTCCTTTCTATCGTAGCACTGAAGTGGGCTGGATTTTCTCATTTTTAATTGTAGGAATGGTTGGGCTATTTTTACCAGCCAGGTAGGAGCAAATTTCACTTACTTTACATGGCATAGAACAATAAACAACCAATATTGTTTCCCCAAGGACCATTTAAAATCACCCTTTCGGTTCACCTTGGCTATAGGCTAAAATACAGAGGTAGAGACAAAGAGTATCTGAAAATGACAATCTAAAATTTTCTCTTTCCTGTTCAAGGAGACCTCCTGGCTATAAGAAATCTCAGCCATCTAATCTTATTAAAATTTGTCTGTCCTACTGGTGAAAATAATGCAAGTCATATACCTCCCATTTAATTCTGCCCCTCTTTTGATCAAATTTTTCACTTGCAATAGGATGACTTGTGGCAGAATTTAATGATTATATGAATCTCTTCTTTTCTTGGCTTTGAGAAAAGGACTGCCACCTTACACTGGTCATATTTCCTTGTCCCCTTCTTTAGTGATTGAATGATGGTTCATGTTTAGGGAGAGTTGTTATTTGGAGTGCCTCATGCAGATTGCAATAATTCACTGGTGAAGTGTTTAAAAAAGGCAGCTGATAAATCACAAAATTCTTCCCTTTCCCCCAGGGATTAGCTCTTGAAACTCATGAGGGAACAGAGAAGATTACTTTCTGATACCTTGTGGAGTTATGTGGTATCATTAGGTGCTGCTCCTGAGGGAGGAAAACAAAGCTCACCTTGTTTTGTAGGGAAGAAAGCAGGTCTATGAGCAAACCTCAGTCTAGCTAAGAAAGAACATACCTTGATTTGCAGCGGTATAGACACCTGTATGTATATTTTTTATTTTTAAATGTTTCTATTTTAATAGATTTAGGAGGTTCAAGTTGAATTCCATGACATGTATATACTGTATAGTGGTGAAATCTGGGATTTGGGGGTACTCATAACTCGAATGGTATACATTGTATCCCATAGATAATTTTTCATCCCTGACCATTTGAATATTTTTAACTTCATAACATACATACTCAGTTGCATGACATTGAAGGAGCTTTTCTAGGAGTCAATATATTGTACTTCACAGGCCCCAATAACTTCACTTTGCTTCGAGCAATACCACAGAAGTGCACAAAATTGTATTTGACATGGAGTAACCCAGATATTTTAGCCTTTCACCAAAGAGCTGCTAAAATGTTTCTGTGTTAAGGCTGAGTCTCTTGTAATGGTGGTTAACGACTGTGAGCTCTAACTAGATGTGGCCGTGGGTTATTGCTGCTCTGAGAGCGAGAAGAAAACCATAATTCATCTGATGTGGTTTTTTGCTCAGGAGCATGTTAGCATTGACAAATGGCAAACCGTTGTGCAAAATCCTGAATAAGTTGCATGTAAATAGAGAGTTATAAGTTTCTCTGACATACAGTCCTCCTGTTCTGTTGAATACAGAGCATGGCAAATGCTGAACATTAGGATCTGGTGATTGATTTCTTTACAAATGGAGAAATGTCATTGTACGAACCTCATAAAATAAGCTTTTTTTTCAAATACAGTTACGTATGGTCAATTTGACCACCTATGTTCAAATTACAGGTACCATAGCTTTTTACTCTTAGTGCTCCCTAATTCATACATCCATATGGGCATGCACACAACTAATATGTATGAAATTCCTATGTGTGTGAGTCATTGGGCAAGACACTTTGTGGGATATGAAGATGAACCAGATACAGTTCCTGACTCCAGGGGTTGGGAAGAGGTTGAGGTAAGAGGTTAAAAAAAATGCATACCAAGATTTGAAGAGTCGAGGGGGAAAATGGCGGATCAGTGGTGATCTCCTGGCTCTCTGCTCCTAGAGTAGGAGGTGAAGAATGTGAACAGCTACACACAAGTGGATCACTCTCCCACAAGAATAGCATGGTGAATCTGCAGAGGAGCAGCACAGGACAGCAGTGCTGGAAAAAAAAGAGGTAAATTGGAGAATCAACCACATAGTCTGGAGAGTGTGAGATATACAATAGGGAATAGAGTGTGGGATAGCCGCGCCTGTCGGCTGGCCAGGGCTGTGTGATCTGACCCACAGGAGGATGACTGTTCCTCCACTGATCTCCACATCCACTCAGGCAGGGAAGTGCCTGAAGTCAGTGTAAAGTTGTGGCACTGGATGACAGGCTGTGTGGAGAAGAGTTGATAGCGGGAAACATTTTGAACTCTCCAGTGCTCTGTGCTAGGTTTTCACTGGGTGGGGGAGGGACTGGTCTGAGTGGACACTTCCCGGGTCCACAGCAGGAAGTTTGGAGACAGGCACCTCACCTCTGGTGGTCACCAGGCTAGAATAAAGGAGGTGAATCCCCAAAGGGAGGCTCTGCCCCTGGAAACTACCAAAGATTTGGCTGGGGCAGGGTGAGATAGAGAGTGCAGGACCCTCTACTGGACTGACATGGGACAGTGGGACGGGGAAGCAGTGGGGACAGTTGGTGGCTCATTGAGACACCTGCCAAACCCAGCGCCCGCTGCCCCGTGAGCCGTCGCCTCCAGTGCTGGCTCTCTGTGGGTGGGAAGCCACAATTTTGGGGGTCCACAACCTAGAAACGCTGTGGCGCTTTGCGGTTTTGGGCACCACCCCTTCCCCAATCCAGCAAGGTAAGCACAGGTAACTGTCTCAGGCAACTCCCCTGCCTCGGCTGGGCAGAGCGGGCCCCACCATTGGAGGAGGGGAATAACGAGAAAAGCACTTTCTGAACATTCCTTCCCCAACCTGGCTGCTTGTCTTTTGCTACAGCAAATCAAATCCTGACCTTGGAGGTGGGAAGTAATGAGAAAAGCCACTTTCTGGGCTGAGACATGCGGTGATCTCAGACAGTGCCCCTCCCACAGCCTGGCAGCTTGACTTTCATGCAAGCAGAGAAGACCTGGCCTGTGTAGGTGGGTAGAAATGAGAGAAGACATTTTCTGGGCTGGGATAAGTGGAGATCTCAGGCAACACTCCTCCCCCAGCCTGGCAGGGCTGGCTCCATCCTTGGAGGCAGGGAAAAGGGAGAAAAGTCACTTTCTCTGTGCAACTGGCATGAATCTGTGGGATCTTGGAATTAAGCAAAAGGGGGTAGACTGTTGATTTGGTCAAGTGGGTGGTTTTGATCATCTGATAAGAACATAACACTAGGGCTCACCCTTGGTGCCCGGGCTGCTGCTAACTTTGGGGCTTGTGCACTGGGAAGGAAAATCCTGGCCAGACTCCTCAGCAATTGCACCAGTTGAGACTCCCTGCCACAAGCTGCCTCACAAATATGGCGAAAGAGCCTCGAATAACATATTAGCAGCTCTCCCCTAGCAGCAGCTCAAGCAACGACAGAAATATATGCTCTAAGGCTTGCAGATACCAGTCGCTCTTACCCCACCTAAAGTGGCTAGAGGGCTGGAGTAACCCTTGGGAGTGATAAGACATTTCCCAAAGATCAGGGCACTCATATACCCCATTCGGGGGTTTAGAGCCCAACACAAAGGCATTGGAATATCTTGATAATTGATTCATCCATGCAAAGTACAGGCAAGAACAGAGAGGGTATTCCCATACTCAACACAGTACCTTCCATCTCAAACTATTGGACGGCAGCAGAGTCACACACAGAAGAGTGATTCACCACCTGGGAGCTTAAGCAAGGGGTCCAAACTCACTAATCTCCTTTGGCAAGAGGTGAAGACAACAGGTCAGAGATAATCCAATAGGCTAAAACATCTCTAAAGCAATACAGGACCAGTGTGCATCTCCCCAGCACTGTTAAGGAACATCCCTTTAGGGACTTGAAGATAAGGCCATAAACCAGCCCCAGCACCCCCAGATCTCGACAAAGTAGCCTGATGAGAAAGAATCAGTGAAAGAACACAGGAAATGTGACAGATCAGAGATAAAAGTCACTCCCAAAACAAAACATTTGATCTCTATCAATAGATGCCAACTTACATGATATAATTAAACTGACAGAGGAAGAATTCCGAATATGAATTGTAAGAAAACTCAATGGAATTGAAGAGAAAATAGAACCCAACATAAAGAAGCCACAAGAACAATACAGGAAATGAATGAAAAATTCTCTAAAGAAATTGAAGCACTATGGAAAAACCAAACAGAAATTCTGGAAATAAAAGTCGTATTTAGGGAAGTACAAAACACATTGGAAAGCCCCAAGAACAGAATGGATCATGCAGAGGAAAGAATATCAGAGCTTGAAGATAATGCCTATGTGCTAAACAAATTGGATGAAGAAAAAAAAACACAGAAACAAGAGACAAGAACAAAACATACAAGAAATGTGGGATTATGTAAAGAAGCCAAATATAAGAATCATAGGCATCCTAGAGAGAGAAGAAGAAAATACACAGGGCTGGAAAACTTTTTTCATGGAATACTGGAGGAAAATATGCCTGGCCTGGCCAGAAATCTAGATATCCAGATACAAGAAGCACACAGAACTCCTGGGAAACTCAATGTGAAAAGGCAAACACCACATCATGTAGTTGTTAGGCTAACCAAAGTAAATATGAAAGAAGCAATCCTTTGAGCAGTGAGACAAAAACAGCAGATAACCTACAAAGGAAAATCTATCAGACTTCTCAACTGAAACTTTACAAGCCAGAAGGGACTGGGAGCCTATCCTCAATCTTCTAAAACAGAATAATGGCCAACAGAATTCTCTACCCTGCAAAACTAAGCTCCATCTATGAGGGAGAAATAAAGACCTTCCCAGATAAGCAATCACTGATGGAATTTGCAAAGACCAGACCTGCCCTTCAGAAGTATTCAGACCTGCACTGCACACTGAAAAGTGCAATAGACACTCTCCAAAGTAAAATCACTCAAGACTTAAAGTCTAGAACCTGGATTCCACAATAGCTCAAGGAATAAAACAAAACAATAGGAATTTACCCAACAATATGACTGAAAATCTACCCCAAATATCAATCCTCTCAATAAATGTGAATGGCCTGAATTGTTCTCTGAAGAGATATAGACTGGAAGAGTGGATAAAAATCCACAAGCCAAGTATCTGCTGTCTAGAGGAAACACATCTTACCCACAAAGATACTTTGAAGGAATGGAAAACAATCCTCCAGGCAAATGAAAGCCAAAAGAAAGTAGGGGTAGCTATACTTATTTCAGTTAACATAAGCTTTAAAATAGCAAAAGTAAGAAAGAACAAGATGGCCACTATACAATGGTGAAAGGGAAGATCCAACAAGAAGATTTAACAATCCTTAATATCTATGCACCCAACTCAGGAGCACGCAGATACAAAAAGCAAACCCTGCTTGTAGTATTACAACTACTAGAGATTGGCCTATTTAACACCTTTTCAAACCCCTTTGCATCTGCCCTCTTTTACGCCAAAGACTGGAAAAGTAAACACTACATTTCCCATACTCCCTTACAACTACGTTTCTATTTGTGATCTGAGTTCTGCTGATCAGAAACTTTAAAGCAGAAGAGAGTAATTTAAGGAGGCAGCCACATACAGGAATTAGATCTTCAGGGAAGCTTGATGGCAGAGGGTTTTGTTCTTTGGGGACAGCTGCTCTAAAGAGTCTCCTCTCCAGTTCCCAGCATTGCAGGTGCTAAGTATCTGTGTGTTTTGCTAGAACAGCTTCATTGAATGAGTGATCATTTTTTCTGGAATTCTTCTGCAGTGCCACTAGCTCCATAGCATCCAAACTTAGTTTTCCTCCTACAAGTTTTATTCAGGGCCTAATATCCTGTAATAGAAAATTTTTTGCTTAAAGCAGTGAGAATGAATCCTGCAGACAGCAGGTTCTAAGAACCTAAGGACCCCAAATAATACAGCATGAACTCTAGCTGACCAGGGAGCTCTTCTACAGGAGCAGAATGGCTCAGCAAACTGAGAATGGGTTGTGGAGACAGAGTTGTGTGGCATACTTGCTGTATATCTTTCACAAGTTAATTTGCTTGCTTTGTCTCTAATACATAGATAAAAAGAAAAGTACAGGATGGCTGCTTTGTGAGACTCTTTGCAAGAAACATCTACTCAAATTATCCCAGTAACAGGAGGTAGATGGCATAGGGGAGGATAGCATGAGCATACATGTGTAAGAATGGCAGCTGGGATGTCAGGGAAACCCAAGGACAGGACACAGAGTCAAGTTCAGTCTCAGAAGAGCTGGCACTTGAATCAACTGCTTCAGGGGCTCTAGCAGGAGGATTTTGAAGATTTTCACTCCAGTACTCTGCTACTGACATGACCTAACTACTATGCTTAGATGTCAGCTAGTTACCTTCTTCCTGCTGAATTGCATACTCATCGAGTTTTCTGATTACTCATAATTTCTGCTTCCTCATAACTTGGGCTTCTCATAATTTTTCATGGCCATGACTTTATCTGAGTATATCCTTGCAGCTTGAGCTCCTCTGCTAAGTGTTGAATTCTCTCTGAAGTTCCAAAACAAAATCCCTAAGGTTGAGAATCTGATTAACCGAGTTCATTGTTTTATGCCAAGCACGAGGTCACTACTCAGACTGACCATACTAACCAAAGTTGGGAGGGGAGTGTATCTGTGAAATTGAACATGGTAGAACATGCTTAATAATGTGTAGGAATTAGATGAAGAATGTTACGCAGATGTGTGTGTGGTGGTGGTGGTGGAGGTGATAGTGTTGAGAAAGAATATAGATGTTCCCGGTAGGGTAACAGCATATGACAGGACCCTGATGGGGGAAGATGTTTTACCTTCCTCATTACCTGGCATGTGGCATTATCCAAACTTTTAGAAACCCAATAATTTTATTGGCAAAACTGAGGATAACAGGTGTAGTGGGCGCTTAACTTGCAGAGTTACTGTGAGGCATTGATGCTGTGTGAGTGCCCAGCATAGAGCAGTGTTCCGTCTCTGTGTTTCCTTCTTTCTTTTATTTCCTAGAAGCAAAGTGAACGTGGGGTCACCAATGGGACATTTAATAAATAGCAGCTACTTCCTTCACACCTCTACCACTAACACCCGACATCCTAGGACTACCAGCAATTGCTAAATAAGGCTTGCTTTCCAGGCAGCGAGTGTGAGAAAGGAAGGCCATGTTTGGCCACAATTAACAAGTTACTCTAGGTTTGCAATAAACAAAAAGATAACTGAAATTATGACGCTATCCCTCCCACTGCGTAGTCCACGCCCTTCTCACCCACACTCATCTGATCTTATCTCCTGCCCAATCTGGCACTTTGCTCTTTCAAAAGGCAAGTTATGCTGTTCTTTTCTTATGCCCCACTCTATTTTTTCTAACATTTTAATTCTATGTTATTGTAAAATATACATAACATGAAGTCAACCATATGAACCATTCTTAAGTATACAATTCGGTACCATTAAGTACATTTGCAATGCTGTGCAACCGTCACCACTATTCATTTCCAGAGCATTTTCATTATCCCGGATGGGAAACTCTGTATTGTTAACAATAGCTCTCCATTCCTTCCTCATCCCTAGCACCTGGTAACCTCTATTTTATATTCTGTCTTTATGAATTTGCCTATTCTAGATACCACATATAAGTGGAATAGTAGGTTTATTTTACTTCACATAATGTTCTTAGGATTTATCCATATTGTAGCATGTGTAAACATTTTCTTCCTTTTTGGCTGGGCGCAGTGGCTTACACCTGTAATCCCAGCACTTTAGGAGGCTGAGGCGGGGGAATTGCTTGAGGCCAGGAGTTTGAGACCAGCCTGAGCAACATAGCAAGATCAGTCTCTTAAAAAAAAAAATTAGCCAGGTGTAGTGGTGCACACCTATAGTCCCAGGGTGGGGAGGGAGGATCATTCTAGCACAGGAGTTGGAGGTTGCAGTGAGCTATGATCAGCCTGGGTGCCAGAGGGAGACCCTGTCACCAAGAAAAAACATTTTTTTCTTCCTTTTTATGACTAAATAATATTTCATTGCGTACATGCCACATTTTGTTATCCCACTGTCTTTTGTATAATGTAATTACTTTATATATAAAATAATGTATATATTATATAATATAATTAATTGATTACAGTGTTATTGTTTGCCCGTCCTCACCAGAGTGTGAGCACCTTGGTGGCAGATGTAGTAGGCAGAAGTTCTAAAATGGCCCCCCACAAACATCCCGTCTGAGTGCCTGGGATTTGAGAATATGATGAGATATCACTCCCAAGATTATGTCTTGTTACATAGGGAGATTAGCCGGGTGGGCCCAATGTAATAACATAAGCTTTTAAAAACAGAATTTTCTCTGGCTGGTGGCAGAAGAAGCAGTCAGAGAGATCTGAAGCATGAGGGGATTTGTCAGTGTTGCCTCTTGAAGATGGAGGAGCCGCATGAAAAGGAATGCGGGTGGCCTTACGGAGCTGAGAGAGGCCCCAGATGTCAGATGGCAAAGGAACGTGGGCTTAAGTCCTAGAACTGCAAGGTACTGAATTTTGCCGACAACCTGAGTGGGCTTGGAAGCGGATTTGCTGTCAGAGACTACACCTCAGTTCCCAACCTGGCTGACATCCTGGTATTGGCTGTGGGAGATCCTGAGCAGAGATTCCTGTTATGGCCGGCTGGACTCTGATAGGTCGAGTTGGGAGGAAATAAATGAGCATTGGTTTAAGCTGCTACCTCCGTGGTAATTTGTTATTCAGCAATAGAAAACTCCTACTGCAAGGACCCTATCTTTTCATGCTTAATACCCAATGGTTTAGCCCAGTGACTGAAACCAACTAGCTCCCTAATATATACTAACCAAGTAATTGATCAAAAAGGGACGAAGGAAGAGGGGACGATGGAAGGGAGAGAAAAAGGAAGGACAAATGGAAAAAGAAGGGGAGATTGAGAAAGTCGAAGAAAAAAAGAGAGACCAGGAGTAGGGAAGAGCACTTGAAAGGGAGTCTTTACTAAAAAGTGCAGGAGGGAAATCTGTCCAAAAAACATCTGGATTATTCTTCACCTTCTCCAGAAATTCAGATTTGTCAATGCTCTTTTAATTTTCACTAGTTGTTCTGAATATTTAATTGTGTAAATTGGCCATTTGTTTAGTGTCCTGTCAACACAGCTGTGACTTACTTGAATGAACAGAAATCATAAATGTGGTTTTATTTTAATTAAGAACAGTTAAGATTTAAGGCTTGAACATTCATTCATTTTCTGATCTTTTATGCACTCATATAGTAAAGAACAGTATGTTGGTAAAAGTCCCCGGAGGCAGTAAGTCAAGGGGAATTGGGGCATTAATGTGTTTAGATTTTGAAGAACTTGACAGAAGTAAGTGTAAATTATTTTTTGAAATTGTGTGCCTTGTTCTACTTTAAGAAAAGAACAATGAGTTGATATCTTGCATGATCACATATCTGGATTTTAAATAACGTAAAGAGATGCACAAGCTTCTGATACCTAAAATGTCACTTTTACAACTCCTGTAAATATTAATAGTAGGGTAGTTTCCTTGACAGAAAATATCTACCGCATCCACACACTGTAGTCCTTATAATGTCACCATTAGAAATTCATTTCTGGGCTGGGCACAGAGGCTCACACCTGTAATCCTAGCATTTTGAGAGGTCGAGGTGGGAAGATGGCTTGAGGCCAGGAGTTCGAGATCAGCCTGAGCAAAAGTGAGACCCCATCTCTACAAAAAAATAGACAAATCAGCCAGGTGTGGTGGCGCATGCCTATAGTCCAGCTACTTGGGAGGCTGGAAGTTTGAGGTTACAGTCGGCTATGATGAGACCTCTGCACTGTAGCTGGGCAACGGAGTGAGACTTTATCTCAAAAAAAAAAAAAAGAAAATTCATTTCTTTAGATTAAACATCGATCTTAACCCTCATGAAATGTAGCTATATTACCAGAATGAGTAAAATGTAAGCTCATTAACTTTTAAATATTAACGAAATATATCAGATGATTTTTCTCTCCCTTCAACATGAGCAGTGAGAATCTGGTTGTAGAGAGGAACACTGAAGAGAAACCAGCATCCAGGTCAACTTTACTTTCTTAGAAATTTTCTGTAGCACAAGCCCTGAATGGAAAGTTTGCAGTTGAGCTCAGGTTTAGATTTCAGAGCCCAATCTGCTACATACTCAAAGGTATGTTCAAATGTCAAGGAAAAGAAAGTTGCCATAGAGCTTAGTTGCTCCTTTTATTGTATTAGACACCTAAAGGGATCATGCTCACAATACGTTTATTTTGTAAAGTGACAGAATGAGAGCCTCAACCAGCTGAAGACAAACAGGAATATCCTTAGACATGTAACCGGAGAGTCCAGAAGAGTTGCTGACTTCCAACAGAGATGGGGAGTTCTTGTGCCAAATGCCGTGATCAGAAACCTTGGCCTCTGTGCTACACTCTCTGGCTTCCTCTCTGTCTCTAACTTTGTCTCTGACTTTCTTTCTCCTCTCCCCTCTCCCTGTAATCTCCTTTCTGTTCTGTGTCTCTTTTCCCTGTGTTGACTTTATTCTTTGGAAATTTCTCTCGTCTGGTAAAATAAATGATACCTTATGGTGCTTCAGGGATGCAGTCTGCATTTACTTTATAGTTTATCATTCCAGAGAGAAAGGGTACAGCGAAAGTCCTGAGAATGACCCTGATTGGCCAAGGTTGGGTGACTTTCCCATCCCTGAATCAAGCAGTGTGGGTGGGGAGATTGGTTCTCTGTTCTCCATAGAGGAGAGAGCTTCTCTTACTAGAAAAAGAAGGGGAAGTAAAATGCTTTCTGCAGATGAATCCACAGCTCCCACAATCCCATTTCAGGGATCTTTTTGGATTGGTGGAATTAATCAACACTGTGCTTCATTTCTTCACAGCAGAGGACAACGTTTCTATTTCACACTGATGTTATGTTCTTTGAAAATTTGTACAGCAGAGGTAGAAGGGAAAGAGGAGGGGAGGGAGAAGCAAGCAATGTTATAATTTATTGTTATCTCTTCTAAGAATGTAACAGCTGAATCATTGTTCTTCAAATTATCAAAAAAAATTTTCAAAAATAGGAATGTGCTATTTTTGACCAAGTTGGAGATCCAAATTCCAATTTGACTGCTGCAGTCTCAGAGTTAAAAGGTAGTTATATCTGGCCGAAGATCATATGCTGGAATGAGATTTTTAAAACAAAATGAAGAGCTCTAGACTTTGTTTGACTCTAACTCTTCAAGGGATTTTTGTTGCTTAATCTTTTTATAAAATGAATATATAGATATAGATATATATATATATATATATATAAAATTAGCGACCCTTTATGGGAATCATGAAGATCAAAGACCTCTACATAAATGAGACTAGCATTGTAAAGTTTCTAGGGCAGGAGAAAAATGGATTCGAGTCATCTTTTCCCACTTAGAAGTGTTTCTTGAGGATGTGTTGAATAATGTACTCAGTACTTTCTTGGTGTTAGGTACAAATACGTAGTGGAGAGAAAGCATGGCTATTCACAGTGTTGCCACCTGATCAGGTTCATTTGCCTGCTGCCAAGACGAAGCCAATCCATGTAGACAGCAGGTGTTACAACAGAGAAAGTTTAATAATTCCAAATAGTGCTAAGAGGGGAGATGGGAGAAATTTCTCAAATCCGCCTCCCAGAGAATTTGGGAGACAGGGTTTTTAAAGACAGTTTGGTGTAGGCAATTGAGTCTGCTAATTGGCTGGCTTCGGGACGGAACCATAGAGTTATAGAAATTGTCATCTTTGCTGACCAGGTTCTTGGGTGGGGGTCACAAGACCAGTTGAGTCAGTTCCTTGGTATCGGCCACACTGGTCTGGGTGAGTCAGTCATTCCACTGGAATGCAGGACCTGAAAGATATCTCAGAAACTACCCCTGGGTTGCAAAAAGGTGACATTATCTATAGAGAAAGCTCAGAATCTTTATGATCAACAGCTGTGTGGCTCCAGAGTCGCAATTATAGGGACGTAAACAGGGGGACAGTGGCTAATTATTATAATTATTTTTAGCTAGGCCCTTACCACAGTTCTCACCTTGAACTCCTTTTTATTAATTTGTAGGAGTGGTTTCAATAGGAGGGGTGACATAAAGCCAAATCTTCCCAGGGGCAATGACACCACAGAGCCCTCCTGCACTACTTCCTTACTTATTATTTTTTAATTTTTTTAAAGAAGGCCCAATTAAAAAAAATTTAAATACAACAAACATGCAATTACTGCTAAGAAAATTTCTAAATGTTTACTCTCACGTGCTTTGAGTAGTACTGGCAAAGAACATTGCTGTCTCACTTTTTGGAATATGTTCATTTCGAAAGAATTTTAAGCTCCCCAAAGTCACAAAAGTAGTACAGATTTTCCATATACCTTTCTCCCAGCTTCCCCTAATATTAACATCTTATGTAAGCACAGTACAATGATCAGACTAAGAAATTAACATTGGTATAGCACAGTACTATTAAATAAACTCTAGACTTTATTTGGATTTCCCCAATTTTTCATCTACTGTCCTTCTTCTGCCCCAGGATCCAATCTTAGGATCCTACATTGCATTTTGTGGCCATGTCTCCTTGGTCACTCGAATCTGTGGCTGTTTCTAAGTCTTTCCTTTTCTTTCATGACGTGGACACATTTGGAGAGTACTGGCCAGTGGTTTTGTAGAATGCCTCTTGATTTGGGTTTATCTGATGTTTTCTCACAGTTAGATTGGAGTTGTGTAGTTCAGAGAGGGACACACAGAAGGTTCCCCTTCTCAGTGTATTATAACAGGGAGTCCGTGATGCACACATGTCTTAATTCTGATGATGTTATCCTTAAATACTTGGTCAAGATGGTGTCTGCTAGGCTTCTACACTATAAAGTTACTATGTTTTTATAATTAATAAATATCTTGGAGGAGAAGTTTTAAGAGTATGCAAAATCCCGTTTCTCCGCAAATTTTGTTCACTAATTCAGACATTCATTGGTGAAACATGTCTACAACAATGATTACATATTATTAATTGGAATGTTTCTTTAATTAACTGCCCCTTCTTAATTTATTTATACATTCAATTATTTATTTGTATTGGTATAGATTTATAGGTATTTATTCTATTGTATGGGTTATGATCTAACATTCTCATTATTTGTTTTGTTGATCAAACTTCCAGCTTCAGCCATTGGATATTTAAAAAAAAAAAAAAGGAAAAACCTTGTTTTTTCTATACTCACAACACTTCTGACACCAAATGTGTGGGATGTTCCTTCACATTAAGCAATTCTCCAACTCTTCGGACAGCAGCTGGGTGTACTACAATTCAATTACGACATTAACTATCCTGAGTTAGCACAGACCCCACAGGTTAAAGTCTCAGTGCCCCCCACTTTAGATATCATTGATAAGTAATGGTTCCTAAGTTACTCATATTTCTGTCCTACTTGGCTACAAATCAGGGGTTCCCATAACCTCTTCCTCAATTTCAATAATTTGCTATAACATCTCATAGAACTCAGGGAAGCACATACTGTTTACCGGTTTAATTATAAAGGATGTAATTTAGGAACAGCCAAATGGAATAGATGCATAAAGCAAGGTGCCCAGGTGAGGTGGGGTGGGTGTGCAGAGCTTCTATGCCCCATCCAGGTGCACTAGCACCTCAATGTGTTTGCCAGTCTGGAAGCTCTCTGAATCCCTTTGGTTGGGGTTTTTATGGAAGTGTCATACGTAGGCATAATTGATTAAACCACTGGCTGGTGGTGACTAATTCAATCTATAGCCTCTCTTACTCCCCACAAGTAAGGGTATGGGACTGAAGTTCCAACCCTTTAGTTATTTAGTTGGTACCTCTGGCAACCAGGCCCTCATCCTTAGGGTCTTTCCAAAAGTCACCTCATTAACATAAACTCAAGTGTGGTAGAAAGGGACTTGTTATGAATAACAAAAGACACTCTTTTCACCCTTATTGCTCTGAGACATTTCAGGAATGGGGAACAAAAACCAAATATTCTAACAAAAGATGCTCCTATGGCTCTTCTTACTTAGGAAATTATAAGGGTTTTAGAAGCCCTGGCCTGGAGTCAGGGATAAAGACCAACAAAATAAATATCTTATTATGTCACAATATCACAGATGATCTTTCACATTGTCCTCTTCTTTACTTCTTATGACGAGGAGCGAAGGAAAGGAAGGGAGCCATATGCTTTTCATGCCACAGTAGAAGCACTGTGCATGGGTCTCTCCTGCATTCTCACAGTAGCCCTGCGAGGCAAGCATTAATATCGCCAGTCTACATGGATTATAGTTCTCACGCAGCCTGAGCAAGACCACAAAGCAAATTTGGGTACAAATAGGGTTTAGACCTGGATTTGCCTCTACGCCACAGGGAGTTTTGGCTTAGGTTCAGTTGTTTATCCCACAAAGATCTAACTATTGAGGCAATGAGGATTGACAAGGAAGAAAGGAATTTTTAAATATGAAAGATGTCTTGTTGGGACGTCTGCCAACAAGATTTGGAATGGTCTGTCTCAAATTGGTCTCCCCGACTAAGGGGAGATCATGAGCTTTTAAAGGAGGGGCAGGTCGTGGTGTAACAAATAAGGGGCTACAAGCGTTGGGGGCAGATTTTGGGGGATGGTGAATCTTGTCAGGAAGTCTCCCCTGGGGACTTCAGAATCTCAACCCTTTTGTCTTGCAGAAAAATCACCATTTCTGGAAAACAACTCAAAAGGTCAAATAGTTAGTTAATGGAGAAGATTATTAAAAAAAATATAAAAACCAGTAGAGGTCACTGAAATTTGTTCATGGAACCAGTTACATTGCCCTGATGTAAGGACTTGGGCTTTTGCTTGGAGTAGCATTTCAGTAAGTGAATGCTTAGTATCCTCATTCTCTCGTTATAAATTTCCTCAATTCTGGACTCTTTCTTTCCCAAGCCTCTTTTCCCTCTTCCCTAAGAGGAACTGGAGTCATAGACACAAACTACGAGGACTCTAGGGAATCTTAGAGAAATTCTGCTCCAAATCTCTTAGAAAGCAAGTGGGGAAAATGAGACTGTGCCCAGGGAGTGCAGGTAGGTATTGAGCTTCGATTGAACCCCAGGACCCTGACTTCTAATCCAACGCACTCTCCCTTGAATGATCAGAACCTAACTCTGCACAGATAGAGTCCATCTCATTGTTACCCACGGCAGTTGTCCCTGAGGCTGCATCAGAAGAACGAGGACAAGTGGTTGGGGAAAAGGAAAGAGTTATTAATTTGCTGGCAAGTGAAGAAAATGGTAGGCTCCCATCTTAAAGTACCAATTTTCCTAATCATAATCAGAAATATGGAGTTTTTAAAGGGTGAGTTCTCAGCTTCAGTCTATATTCTGATCTGTCCCATCTCAGCGTCCCATATCCAGTGAAGACAATCCTGTGACCTCCGCTCACAGGGACCTCCACCTGGCTGGTCCTCTAGACAGTTCAGCTGAGCCATCTCCTGAGGCTCAAAGAACAAAGGACATTCCTCTGCCCCACCTCCCTGACCAGTGGCCTGAGGTAGGGATGCAGATTTTAGTTCTCTAAAAGGAGTGGGGGATGTTTTAAAGACACAGAAAATATTTTTGTTGTTTTTTCAGGCCATTCCTTCTGTTACATATTCCCCACTGACAATATTACCTTCCATATCTATGGGAAGGAGGGGGTACTACTCTGTTACATTATTTCCATAAGCTTGGAGAAAGGCATTCTGGAAGCTGAAGGCTTTCCAGAGCATATTGGAACAATAATATAAAGAAATTGGTAGCTGCACTGGCAAAAATAGGGATGATACCATTCTGTGATTGAGTACCTAGGTCCCTAGGGACTAGGGCAAGGGCTTTACATATATGTATTATCTGTGATCCACATGACAAAAGTGCATGGCTATTATTATATTCATTTTGCTGAAGAGGAAGCTGAGGTCAGAGAGGCTAAGTTACTTGGTTAAGGTCACACAATAAGTGCTAGCACCACCCAGTGTAATTCTAGCAGCGCTCAGCATGGGAAGTGGAAAAGATTGTGCAGTCTAACCAGGCAGGAAGAGTCTGATGGTGGAGTAGAGGGGAGGCAGTGTTCTGGAGTCTTTGGGGCTGCTAGCATTAGCAGCAAACCCTGTCTTCTTTAGTTCACACTGAGCTGGGGCTCAGGGTAAAGCTTTCAGCTTCAAAGACAGTGACAAGAACAGAAAATTATAGCGTGGCGGATAAAAGCTAGGGCTCTTGATGAGCCACATCTGGGCTAGAGATCTGTGTCCCTGTGCAAGACACCTGACCTCTTTGAATGACAACATTCTCATCTGTCAAATGGAATAATATTATAGTTACATCTTTTCCACAGGATTTTGTAAAAAGTCTATGAGGTAATATACATAAAAATATTAAAAAGTGCCATAGTAATGCAAATTTCAGATATAATGCAACTGGCAATTTTCTCCCCAATCCTGGAAGGCCCAGCTGCCTAGCTAGAATGTGACTGGCTCAGATCATTTCAGTTATTCAACCTGGCAATAAAGAAACTCAAATGCTACATGGTTGAATTTTTGGGGTGTTCGAAACATTGCAAATCTTTATTAAGTGTACAAAGGCAATAATAAAAATAAAAGGAAAAAAAAGGAGAAAAAAGCAAATCAATCAGAAGCCCAGGCCTGAGTTCCTAAATGTGGACTCAGATTTAGGGAGAAGCCATCACCTATTTCTCCAAGGCCAGGAAGATTTTAATTCAGGTGAGCCACAGACACCCAGCAATCGGAACTTGTATGCGGAGGCTGTTTAATTCCTCTTTGCCTGATGTAGAGAATAGCACAGGAAATACAGTCTGACCCTTCAGGAAAGGAAGTCAGCACAGCCGGAGGGAGTTAAAAAATAGATCTAAGAGAAATGAGAGGAAGATTGATACGTCTATCCGTGTTAAGGACATTTTAAATCAGGAAGATGTTAACAAGATTAAAATTACTCCGTACATCACAGTCCAACACTCTCCTGACAATATTTTTGAGGCTCCTTGACGACGGCCCAGATAGAATTGATACTTGATTGTACATAATCTGCCTACTAAAATCTATCTAAATTGTGACATTTTAAAAGTTATTTCTAGTACCTCAAACGGCTTAAAAGGAGAGTTTTCTTTTGTACAGCTAAATCACAATAATTGGTTTTAAACTGAATGGCAACACACTGGTTATCAATTAAGCAATGGGAGTGATAAAAATGCAACACTTAGTTATTTGTTTTCAAGCTTTTTCTTTCTTCCTGGTACTCCATATTTACTTCTATCAATCTAGTGATTAGAAAAACAAAGTTCTGGTAAATGATGAAAATGTTACACAAACAAGAGCTATGGAGTAAAGACTGCATTGTGCCAAGTAATGATGCTCTGTTCATTTCAATGTGTTTGTCAGCAAGTGCACATAGCAATTTTCATTATAAGCTTTTACTAGAAATAAATATGGACCCAAATTTAGGGCAAAGCCATCGCTTATTTCCTCTTCCCAGGAACCCCATTTGGCTGCATCTTCAATCTATGACTTCCACATTCTGTTGATACTGTTAGAGCCAGAAGCCTACAGAGTAATTAGTTTAGGTTTTGTCTACACAGCACCAACATAAGCAATTGGAAATTGAAAAATTCAGCCAAATAATTGGGCTTTGTGTGTGGAGGTTCCTACATGACTTTAAATAGCCAGTTTAGCTCTTTTTTTGTACTGTAAAAGGGAAAATGCATTTGGACTAATTGGTTCTTTCATCCCATGTGGACCACATTATCAGTAATTGGCCTAGGAGAGTTAAGCATGCTGGAGTGTTTCTTTGTGATGGAATGGGGAAGAAAGGAGGGAGAGAATTGCTAAGAAACAAGGGGAAGGATTAGCAGAAGGTTAGCTGAGGAAGACCAGAGTGAGGGTAGAAATGAAAGGATAGAGGTGACAGAGTCTATTTAAGATCTCCCATGTGCTAACAGTGCTGTCCTTGGTTCTGTGCATTTTTATCTCTTCTCCGCATTGCACCAATTCTGCAGTGCAGTGGCAGTGGGTCTCAGACTTCAGGGTGTATCACAGCACGCTGGGGGGCTTGGGAAAACACCGTTCTTGAATCCACCCCCATCCAGGGTGCAGCGCAAGAATTTGCATTTCTGGTAAGTTTCCAGGTGCTGCTAGTTCTGTTGTTCTCAGGACTGCACTTTGAGAATGAGTGACATACAGAAAGCATTTTAAACAAGAGGAACCGGTAGATGAGAGGCCATCTCCAAGGGCATACTGAGTAGAGAGTGGAGCTGAGATTGAAACTTGTATCTCCCTGAGTCCATATTCCATGCTTCTTCTCCAGAGACAAAGGTTAACAGGATAATAGCCAAAGCCAACGGGCATTTAAAAATCTTTGCTTTTCTTTATTTCTTTATGGCACAGATACTACTGACCCCGTTCCTTAAAATACTACCTCTTTGGCATTGTGTGAATCCTTTTTCTTCATTCTTTATTCATTCTCCACCAGACCTTTAAATGTTGATGTTTCCCAGGGTTCTATCCTTGGCCATATTCTCTTATTTTGGTAGGATACTTTTAATATATGAACAGATGTGGTTTTTCTGGTATTTGGTAAGTGATTGTCCCTGTTGAGGGCTATACTTGAGGTACCTATTGCTTCATGTGTGCTGGCAAAGAGGAATCAGAAAAAAAAGAATCAGATTCTTGGCTTTGAATTTCAAAAGCCAAAGTTAAAGTGTGAAATAATAGAGTGCTTATTTCTGTGTTGCTGCTACAGGAAGACAAGGTAAGTTTGTCGATGGGAGAGTAGGAAGTAGAGAGCAGTGGGAGAGTGAACACAGCTGGGATTTGATAGGATCAGCTCTGCCGGGACCATCCATCCTCTGCCCCTGTAGCCCCAGTACCAGGAAGCCAAAGGGAATGATTTAGTGACCCAGGCCACCTGGCACCCATTCCTGTGACAGGCCTGAGGAGTTTTCTTTGGTGACCTCCCTGGAAGTCAGCAGAAAGAGTGCCTCCCGTTGACTTCCCACTGTGAGAAGTGCCATCTGGGCCTCACACCTAGCTTAGTCCCTGTTCTATGACCATTCTATGAGATCACTCCTTTCAGCGGCCTAGGATACTCTTAAACGCAGCCTAGGGAATGGTTTTGGGCACCCAGGGGGTGGATGCTGCTGGACAGGAAAGCCTCCTGCCTCCTGCCTCCTGCCATCTGAGCTTATGCTTGGAGAGAGGGAGAGTGAGTCCAAATGGAACTGGCTTGTACTCTTCTAAGTAGAAACCTAAGCAGTGATAACTCCTGCCACCAACCCATTACCCTCACATTCTCCCTGAAGGAGGGATTTGTGGCTTTAGGGACTACGGATATATTACACCTCTGGCCTTAACTTCTTTCATGACCTACGAACATGTATTTCCAACTGGGCACTGGCCATCTTGGATTCCCTCAATTACCTCAGTTCTCTTCTTCCCCTTTAACTTTTCCCCTAAATTTACCATTTTTCCTGTTATGTCTAACATCATCCACTCATTTGTCTGAAGCCTCATCCTTGACCCTCTCACTTGCTTAGCCCCTTTCAACGAGCCCTGCGATTTACTTCTGAAATATAGTCACCCGTCACTTAATGAAGGGGACACGTTCCGAAAAATGTATGTTAGGTGAGTTCTTTGTTGTGGGAACATCCTAGAGCTGTGGTCCCCAACCCCTGGGGCCGCCCGGTACCGGTCTGTGGCCTGTTAGGACCTGGGCTGCGCATCACCACCTGAGCCCCCTTGCCTCCTACTCCACCGCCGTGGAAAAACTGTCTTCCGTGAAACTTAGAAACTGGGGGCCACAGAGCAGGTGAGTGAGCAAGTGAGGCTTTATCTGTATTTACAGCTGCTCCCTATGGCCCATCGCTCGCATTGCTGCCTGAGCTCCACCTTCCTGCCCTGTCTGTGGAAAAATGAAACTGGTCCCTGGTGTCCAAAAGGTTGGGGACCACTCTCTAGAGTGTACTTACACAAACCTAGACTCTGTGGGCCAGTCTATTGCTCCTAAGCTACACACCTGTATAACATTTTGCTGTACTGAATCCTGTAGGCAATTGTAACACAATGCTAAGCATTTGCATATCCAAACATAGAAAAGGTGCAGTAAAAATACCATATCTGTGCCTCATGTCTATAATCCTAGCACTCTGTGAGGCCGATGCCGGAGGATCGCTTGAGGCCAGGAGTTCAGGATCAACCTGAACAAGAGTGAGACCCCATCTCTACTAAAAATACAAAAAATTAGCGGGGCATGGTGGTGCGTGCCTGTAGTCCTAGCTACTCAGGAGGTTGAGGCAGGAGGATGGCTTGAGCCCAGGATTTTGAGGTTGCAGTGAGCTATGATGACACCACTGCATTCTAGCCTGGGTGACAGAGTGAGACCCTGTCTAAAAAAAAAAAAAGAAAATCAGTGTTACAGTCTTATAAGACCACTGTAATATCTGTGGCCTGTAATTGATCAAAACATCTTATGAGTTGTTTGACTGTATATCTGAAATCTACCTCTGTCTGCCTTTGCTACTGTTGCCTCAGGTTCGAGTTTCACCAATTAGCATTTAGATCCAAATATTCACAGCCAAACTGAGCAATGTGTCTTCTAAACTACCCTCCCACTGTGACCTGAAGGGTCTTTCTAAAACATTTTATCAAGTCACTCTCTTGGCTAATGCACAGAAACCTGCCAGCTGAAGCATGAAGCCCAAACCTCATAAATCTGACCAGCCCCACTTTCACGCGTTCAGTGCTCTAGCAATACTAAAAAAATAGGAATCCCCTGGCTAGCTATGTGGGAAACCTCCAAGCCAGCATGTTGTCTTTGGGAATGGAGGTTGTTTTCCTCTTCTTTAGTGCCAACTTCTCTGCCTTCTTTGAGATGCCCCGGAAGAGTCAGTTGTTCTCTCCTCTATATTCACATAGTACTTGAGGAACTTTTCAGTTATAGGCTTCACACATTAGATGGTAATCATTTGTTTGTTTATGCAATTGTTTTCCTCCTTGGATTCTGAGGTCCTTGAATTAAAGGCCAAATCTTATTCTTTAAACCCACATGCAAATCATAACCTTTTTTTTTAAGTGAAAAGGAGGAAGAAATATATAGAGACTAAGGTTTGTTCCATATTTGAATATTAACCATACCCTCAATAGCTATGTGACCTTTCGCAAATTGTTTAACTTCTCTAAGTCTCAGTTTAATCATCTGACAAATAGAGATATTAACGTGCATATTAAAAGTACATGTGAGAATTTAAATGAGATAATGTGTATAAAATGCATAGCTATGTTTCAGGAACATAGAAGGTGATCAGTAAATATTAACTATCATTATCACCATCATCATCGTCATCATCGCAAAGTCATGAAATGTCTTTGTTATCAAGTCCATAAAATGAGGCCTTTATAAAATAGAAGAATTACCAGAAATCTGACTTTTTTTTCTTTGATCTATTACTGTTCTCCCATAATTAATGATAGGATTTTAAGTATATTAAAATGTTAAAGATCCTCAGTTTTCTACTTTTCTAGTTTATATATTAGCTTATATATGATACATAAAGGCTGAAATTCAATGATCCAAGTACCTATCTCAAAAGTCAGAAAAAGAACAGAAAATTAACTCCAAAATGCAGAAGCAATAATAAAGAGTAGAAATTAATGAAATAAAACAAACATATTTTAGCCATTCTAATGTGTGTAGACTTATCGCACTGTGATTTTAATTTGCAATTCCCTAACAACTAATGATGTTTACCATCTTTGCATGTGTTTATTTGCCATCTATATATCTTCCTTGGTGAAGTGTCTGTTTAATCTTTTGCCTATTTTTTCTTCTGTTTCATTCTTGACATTGAAAGCTTATGTTCTTTTTCTCGATCATTCGAACTAGAGGTTTATCAATGTTATTGATCTTTTCAAAGAACCAGCTTCGATTATGTTACTTTTACCTATTGTTCATCTTTTTTTTATTTTATTGATTTCTTCCTTTATCTTTGTTCTTTCCTTCCTTCTACTTACTTTGGGTTTAATTTGATTCCTTCCTCCTTTTTTTCTAGTTTCCTGAGGTAGGAGCTTAGATCATTGATTTTAGACTCTTCCCCTTTTCTAATATAAGCATTTAGTGCTATAAATTTTCCTCTAAGCATTGCTTTAGTAGCATCCAACAAATGTTGAAATACTGTGCTTTCATTTCATTCAGTTCAAAAATATTTTCTAATTTTTATTGTAATTTCTTCTTTGATCTGTGAGGTTTTTTTAAATTTCCAGATATTTGAGGTTTGTTGATATTTTATTATTATTGATTTCTAGTTTAATTACATTGTGATCAAGGAACATACTCCAGGCTGGGCACGATGGCTCACGCCTGTAATCCTAACATTCTGGGAGGCCGAGGCAGGTGGATCGTTTGAGCTCAGGAGTTCGAGACCAGCCTGAGCAAGAGTGAGACCCCGTCTCTACTAAAAAAAAAAATAGAAAGAAATTGGCCAAACAACTAAAAATAGAAAAAATTAGCTGGACATGGTGGCGCATGCCTGTAGTCCCAACTACTCGGGAGGCTGAGGCAGGAGGATTGCTTGAGCCCAGAAGTTTGAGGTTGCTGTGAGCTAGGCTGACGCCATGACACTCTAGCCCAGGCAAGAGAGTGAGACTCTTTCTCAAAAAAAAAAAAAAAAAAAGGAACACACTCTATGATTTCAATATTTTCAAATAAACTGGGACTTGTTTATTAGCTCTACATGTGGTCTATCTTGGTGAATAATCCATGCGCTCTTGAAAAGAAGAGATTTTCTGTAGTTGTTAAATACAATGTTTTATAAATGTCAATTAGGTTAAGATGGTTCATAATGTCATTCAAATCTTCTACATTTTTCTTGATTGTTTTTGTCTAATTGTTCTATAGTTACTGGGAATTGTATGTTAAAATCAACTATGATTGTGAAATTGTTTATTTTTACCTTTGGTTTGATAAGTTTTTCTTCTTTTATTTTGAAGCTCTGGTAAAATACACATTTTTTATTGATATATCTTCATGATATATGTGTGTGGAAATATATAATATTTATTTTTAAATAAATTATGCCATTATAAAGTATACTTCCTTGCCTCCAGTAAGACTCTTTGTTATTGAAGTCTTTTTGGTCTGATAATATTAGGGATATTTTATTTTTCTTATGCTTATTCTTTACATGGTATATCTTTTTCAATCCTTTTACTTTTAATCTATTTGTTTCTTAGAGTTTAGGGTACATCTCTTTTTTGTGCCTTTTTAAATTGATATATCATAGTTGTACATATTTGGGGGTACATGTAATATTTTGATACATGTATATAACATATAATGATCAAATCAAGGTAACTGGTATATTCATCACCGCAAACATTTATGTGTGTGTGTGTGTGTGTGTGTGTGTGTGTTGGGAACATTACAATTTGCTCCTCTGGCTATTTTGAAATATACAATAAATTATCATTAACTATAATTTCCCTACTAGGGTGTATCTCTTGTAGACAGTATATAGTTGTTTTTTCTTTTTTAATCTAGTCTACTAATCTCTACCCTTACGGGAGTATTTAGCTCACTCATGGTTGTATTTAGGACCATTAATCTATCATTGTTTTTCTAATGGGATGGGTTGTTCTACTTTGCCTTCAAGATTTTTTCTTTATTCTTGGCTTTCAGCAGTTTGGCTATGAAAATTTTAAAGGGGTTTTGTGTTTATTCTGCTTTGGCTTCATTGGGCTTCTTTGACCTAGTAGTATTTTCTATTAAATTATTTTTTCAAATATTTCCTTTCTCCTCTCCCTGTGGGAGTCCATTTCCTCATATGTTGCATCATTTGCTATTGTCACATAGGTCCTAAGGTTCTATTTATTTTTTCCTTCAATCTCTTTACTCTGTCTTCTTAAAACTAGGTGATTTTTATTAGCTTCAATTATATGCATCCTTCTTTTATGTTTAATCTCCCAGTTAGCCCATCTCATAAAATTTTTTCTTTTCTTATAATTTTCAACTCTAGAATATCAGTTTTGTCTATTGAGATTCCTATTTGTTTATTCATTGTTATCATATTTTCTTTAATTCCTTGAATATATCTGTATAGCTTAGAAGTCCGCAACTGCTAAATTCAACATCCAGGCCCACTTGAATTTACTGTTCATTGATTTTTTTTTTTGATTATAGGTCTCATATTGCTGTTTGTTTCCATGGTTGAAAACTGGACATTGTTGATGATGAAATGTAGTAACTCTTAATTCTTTTGTGTTCTTCTGAAAATTGTTGATTTTTTGTTCTAGTAAGCAGTTAACTTGCCTGGACACAAACAGTAAACTTTATCTTCCACATGGATATAGCAAATGATATCTGTACCCTGTTCTTTTGATTTCCCATCACTGCTTTTTTTCAGCATGGCTTCTTGCAAGTCTCCCTGGTGTCTCTGCATAATTTGGTCGTCAGCCAAGGATTGGGCAGAGATGGGCTCCCTTTTGCTTTGGTTTTCTTGATTTTAGGAGAGGAATTTCATGCTCTTCTGCTCATCTTATATTTTTTCCTCTGGCATTTCAAGTCTGGAGGCTATACTTCAAATATTTAAGACCTAAATTCTCTGTTGCATGAGCTATGCTCTCAGTTAAAAACAAAACAAAAACAAATAGGAAACTCACAGATCAAATCCTGTGTGGATCTATTTTGCAAGAGCTAATTTCTTTTTGGTCTTTGCTTTTTTCTCCCCTTTCTGGGACACCTGGGGGCACACTCATGCATGTACAAATAAACTATCAGCCAAGGATTTCATCAGAGTTTATGCAATTGTCTAGTCCCTCAGTATGTGTGGGAGATTGGTTCGAGAACCTCCACTGGACCAAAATCTGTGGATGCTCAAGTCCCTGATATAAAATGCATAGTATTTGCATATAACCTACAAAAATCCTTTCATATACTTTAAATCATTTCTACATTACTTATGATAGCTAATACAATGTAAATACTATGTAAATAGTTGTTGTACTGTATTGTTTAAGAAATAAGGACCAGAAAAAAGCCTGTACATGTTCAGTACAGATGCGATTTTGGGGGGAATATTTTTGGTTTGCTGCTGGTTGAATCCATAGATGTACAATCCACAGATACAGAGGACTGACTATACTTAGAATTTGGATCTTCATCCTTTTGTAGTTGTCTTGCTGCTTTTCCAGGCTTGAACTTTGATCTCTGACACCTTGAGCTTGTAAGACTATAATTTCCACTACAACTGTTTTCCACAACCATGGCTCTGGGGGTTGGCAGGTGCCCACAGCCCAGAAAGCCATAAACTGAGAATTTTTATCATTTCCTATTGTAGATTTTCAAGAATAAACTATCCAATGGTTTCTATATGCTTTTGGATGGTTTCCAGCATCTTAAATTTTTTAAAAAAATAGTTAAGAAAAATTTAATGGTGGGATGGTTTCCACAATCACCATTATTGGAAGTCTAGTAAGCAGTTAATTTTTAAAAATATGCCCGCCAAAGTGCTCTAAAATTCATTCTGTTATGGAAAAACGGATTATCTTTTGCTTTTTATTAACAAACAAATTCAATTCTGGCATTGCACAAGACAATTCACAGAATGAAGTATTTCTTAAATTATTTAGAGAGATCTCAGAATTAACACTGACCTTCACATGAACATCGGAGTCTGACATTATAGATTGTATAAAAGTGCAGATTTTAATACAATAATTTCAATGTAGAATTTATTAGGAAAATTTACCATTTTCTATGTTCTGCACTGTTCTCATTGAAGATTATTAGTTTTTAGATCATTAGATTTTTGAATATAAAATGATGTATTCCTTCATAGGGAGTACCTTTCCCTTTTAAGAGTTGGATTCTTTTTGACTATCACTCAAGAGTATAAGGTATGCTATTTCTTTTTTAAAATCTCTTGGTTTCTTATGATTATATTTTCTATTTGTATAGAAATTGACTGAGCCTTAGCGAACTGCCTTGAATGGACAGATATGAGTAGTCATTTATGGCTGAATGCTCTGGCCAGGAAGGTATGTTATAACAATCGAGAGTAAGTGCTTCTATAATAGGAAAATTCTTCTGCATCATTCAAGTATTATTTCCCAACATACCAATCTAAACCATGTTAAACCACAAAATTCCAACATTGATATTGCTTTAGAGTTTTTAATTTGCAGGCTATCAAGCTAGCATTGTACAGAACTATTTTGTTTCCAACTTACTGCTCTAAACATCTGGGTATCATCTATTTGAAGTACCTTTGAAAATACTGGAAAAATACTAACTCTATGTCCCATTCCAGGCTGAGATAATAAGGTCACTTTGGTTTTTTTTTTTTTTTTTTTTTTAAGACAGAGTCTCGCTTTGTTGCCTGGGCTACAGTGAGTGCTGTTGCGTCAGCCTAGCTCACAGCAACCTCAAACTCATGGGCTCAAGCAATTCTTCTGCCTCAGCCTCCCGAGTAGCTGGGACTACAGGCATGTGCCACCATTTCCAGCTAATTTTTTCTCTCTATATATATTTTTTTAGTTGTCCAGATCATTTCTTTCTATTTTTTAGTAGAGACAGGGTCTCGCTCTTGCTCAGTCTTGTCTCGAACTCCTGACCTTGAGCGATCCACCCGCCTCGGCTCCCAGAGTGCTAGGATTACAGGCGTGAGTCACCACGCCCGGCCTTAAGGTCACTTTTGGAAGTTACTGTTACTGAATGTAGCACAAGATATAACTAAAGCCAGGTTAGTCAGATGGTTGTTAATAATGTCCAAACAGTTGTTGTTAATTGTAGTGCATAGCTAGCTTCTGAATTGTTTTAAAAATTGAAACTCCACATGTCCTCAAGTTCTCCAGACTTCAGAGTCACCCCTTACCTTTAAGACTTAAATAACAATAATTAGAGCTCCTATTTTGTAGGCTATCAAGAAGTACAGATGTCTCTCCGAATGTTTATGAGGATTCCTGGGAGGGGCACAGACACATAACTCGTTGTACCAGTCTTGGAATATGGCTGCACCAGAGATGCTTTGAAAATGATTCAAACAGCCGTAGGATGTCTGCACAAAGTTGTGACCATCTTTAGAAGAAAACCAACACGACAGTTTAGGTCCCATGCTATGTCAACTGAGATACTTATGTTCTTTTCTCATTTACAAAAATACAGAGAAATGGTAGTAAATAAAATATACCTACTTAGTGATAAGATTGCCAAGAAAAAGCACACTATGACAACAGGCAGAGGTATAACTCTTAGTTGAGATACAACCTGTCTTCATGAACACTCAAGGAGCCCATGGACTCTGCCTCACATCTCTGGAGAGAGAAGAGACTTAAAAACTGTAAGATAAATTTGAAGTCATGATCTTCCTTACCAAAGAGTATGTATGTTTCAACCCCTTAAGTGAATGTTTCTATGAAGAAATGAAATACTAACTGCCACAATAGCGTTGTGATTTAGTTTCTCATGTCCTCAGAGGACACTTTGATTCAGAACTGAGCTGTGTGGGGAAAAGCAGCACAGAGCGAAACACCCATTTTGCTGGCACAGACTGTGGCAGAGGCAACGGAACTCGGGGGCTGATGTCTGTGCTGGCTCATGATTCTGGTTCCGCAGTTTCCTGAGTGCAGCGGGCCCGGTAGTGCCTTAGGTGGACTTGTTGCGGGATGTGGCCCTGGGTATCACTCCTGCCATGAGAGACTGCAGTCTTTTTCTAGCGCTCCTCTGGTGATTTCATAGGCTACCTATATTCCATATAAATCCTTTTATTTAAACTAAAAGGGAAAGGATTCTGTTGTTTACAACCAAGAAGCCAGATCTTTACACTTGTCATTTTTACTATGTCAGCTGGATCTAATCTGTTATTCGTTTATAACCTTGACAAGTAGTATTGGAAATCATAGGACCAGGCTTGTCAAGACAATCAGCTTAACACTCATCTCAGTTTAGTGAAGTTTAGTGAAGTGGCAGCGTTTCTCTATTTCAGAGTAAAATGCATTGTTTTTCAGAGTATTTTTGCACTTTACTCTTAAGTAGATTATTAGGGGTGTGGTTCAGAGAACGCATGTTTAAAGAAGTCTAGAATAACAGAAAATACTATATACAAATTGAATATAGAATAAGAAAATACATGCATTAAAACCCTCCAACTCTAAAAGGTAAAGAAGTACTTATATGAGAAGAAAAATCCAAAACATCCAAACATATTTTCCAGGTCCCTTAATTTTCTATATGATTAAAAAAAAATCTTTTCTTACAAAATACATTCTCTTTTAAATAGTGCTATGATTATTGTTTATCACAAACTTCATTCCATGGCACTGCTCACAGGGGTAAGTTACACATAAGTTGGGATGTACACTAAGGGGTCAATATTGAGACGATAGCCTGAAGATACTAAATCCCAAATATACTGGCATCAGTAGCTCGTTACATAGCTAAGCTGTCTAGATTTCTACTTTCTGAATGAATTTGAAAAGCAAAGTAGCCATGGAAAAACAGGATATGGGATCAACTTATTTGTTTGTCTTTATAAATTGGTTATGTATAAAGGTGATAACGATTGAATGTAAATATTAGTCTTAAAAACAAAAAGGAACAGATAAATTAAAAAATTTGCTATATGGGATAAATCAAAACATAGATGATTTTAGTTTTTTTAGAACCAATACTTGATTAATAATGATACTGTGAAAGGTACAGACAGCCATTAATACAATTAACTCAGTGATGTTTAATTCCAATATCCTATAGATAGTTTTTACTGTTCATTTGTTTATTTGTTTTTACAGAGATACAAGTTTTTGGGAATTCTATGAGCTCTCTCTTTAACTTACTTTATAAGCATATTGTTTTTTATTTTTACACAATTCATATAATTGAAGGAGCATATAATATTTCCAGTTAGCATCCAATAGTTTAAGTTATTCCCCTATTTACTATTACCAAAACTTTGGGTTGTTTTCAGTTTCGTGATAATATAAATAATTGTAGTTATTTTGCAGTTATTTTTCGTCTTTCGGATTCTGTTCTTAGGAGAGATTCTCAGAATAGTAAATAGTGGAATCTCTTGATGAAACTTAGCTAAAAGCTTTCTAAAACAAATATTCCAAACTACACTGCACTTGAGGTGAACAAATCAAACTACGAGGGGTGAAAAATGGTGGTGGATGAGCAATGGTATCTTACTGATTTAATTTGAATTTTGTAATTACTAGTGAAATTGAACATTTTTCCATATATTTGTTAACTAGTTGAAGCTTCTTTTTCACAATTCTGATGTTTGTATGTTTATCCCTTCGGGTCTTGGTGGCCTTTTTTTGGATAAACAATTTTCATGGAGATGAAATTTCAATATGTGGCCCTAGACAAGACCACAGGTGGGTGGCGGAGAGGCAGGTCCCAGAGTCCATGTAACAGCCAGTGATATATGTGCCGATTAAAACAGAAGTCAGAGCAGCAGCAGAGACCAGGGAAATGAAGATGAGAGGAATAAAAGCTTATGTCAAAAAGCTAGCTTGTTAGTATTCTTGTGGCCCCATAAAAGAGTTAGTTGAACGAATTCATATTTTTGAAGTGGCAATGTAGTAGAAAGAGTGCGAAGTTTTAAACACAAAGTGCTAACTGTATCTTTTAGTCAAGTGTCCATAGGGGGAAGGTAGCACAAATGGCCACTTCTTTCTGTCTCTGTATACACACCCTTTGCCATGTGCTTTGGCAGCTCCCTCTATTAGAGGTGGAGCCTAATTTTTTTTGGTTTTTTTTTTTTTTATTTCAAAATGTTTTGGAGATACAAATGTTTTTGGTTACATGTACTGATTTTGTTATGCTTGAGTCAGGGTTTAAGTGTGCCCATCATGCAGATAGCGTTCATTTACCTGTTAGGTAGGTTTTTACCTATTCCCTCCCCACTTGCCCTCTGCTTCATTTCCACTGAGTTTTACTTCCCTCTGTGCACGTGTGTGCTCACTGGTTACTTCCAATTTAATGGCAAGTACACGTGGTGTTTGCTTTCCATTCTTTAGATACTTGACTTGGGATATGTCTCCAGTTCCATCCAAAATGTTGCAAAGGCCTTAATTCATCCTTCTTTGCGGCTGAGTAGTATTCCATAGTATATATGTACCATATTTTGTTAATCCACTCATGTATTGATGGACACTTGTGTTGATTCCACATCTTTGCAATTGTGAATTGTGCTGTAATAAACATTGGAGTGCAGGTATCTTTTTGATAAAATGACTTCTTTTCCTTTGGGTAGTGGGATTGCTGGATCAAATGGTAGGCCTGCTTTTAGTTCTTTGAGAAATCTCCATACTATTTTCCATAGAGGTTGTACTAATTTTTATAGTCCCACCAATAGTGTGTAAGTGTTTCTTTCTCTCTGCATCCATATCAGCATCTATTATTTTTTGGACTGTTTAATAAAAGCCATTCTAACAGGAGTAAGATGATATCTCATTGTAGTTTTAATTTGCATTTCCTTGATAATTAGTAATGTTGAGCATTTTTCGTATATTTATTGGCCATTTTTTGTCTTCTTTTGAAAAGCTTCTGTTCATGTCTTTTGTCCACTTTTTAACGGGGTTGTTTGTTTTTTCCTTGCTGATTTGCTTGAATTCTTTGTAGATTCTTGTTATTAGACCTGTATTGGATATGTAGCTTGTGAATATTTTCTCCCATTCTGTGGGTTGTCTATTTGCTGTGTTGATTATTTCTTTTTTTTTTTTTTTGAGACAGAGTCTCACTCTTTTGCCTGGGCTAGAGTGAGTGCCATGGCATCATCCTAGCTCACAGCAACCTCAAACTCCTGGGCTCAAGTGATCCTCCTGCCTCAGCCTCCCGAATAGCTGGGACTACAGGCATGCGCCACCATGCCTGGCTAATTTTTTTTTCTATACATTTTTTTAGTTGTCCAATTAATTTCTTTCTATTTTTAGTAGAGATGGAGTCTCGCTCTTGTTCAGGCTGGTTTTTTGAACTTCGAGCTCAAACAATCCGCCCGTCTCTACCTCCCAGAGTGCTAGGATTACACGCGTGAGCCACCGTGCCCAGCCTGTGTTGATTATTTTTTTAGCTGTGCAGAAGCTTTTTAATTTAATCAAGTTTCATTTATTTATATTTGTTGTTGCTGTGATTGCCATTGGGGTTTTCTTCATAAATTCTTTTTCTAGGCCAATATCTGGGAGAGTTTTTCCAAAGTTTTCTTCTAGAATTCTTATGGTTTCATGCCTTACATTTAAGTCTGTGATCCATCTTGAATTAATTTTTGTGAGTGGTGAGAGATATGGATTCTGTTTCACGTTTCTACATGTGGCTATCCAATTTTCCCAGCACCATTTATTGAATAGGGATTCTTTTCCCCAGTTTATATTGCTGTCTGCTTTGTCAAAGATCAGTTGGCTGTAGGTGGACAGTTTTATATGTGCATTCTCTGTTCTGTTCCATTGGTCTATGTCTCTATTTTTGTGCCAGTACCATGCTCTTTTGGTTACTGTAGCCTTCTAGTATAGTTTGAAGTCTAGTAATGTGATGCTGCTGGATTTTTTTCTTTTTGCTTAGATTGCTTTGATTATTTGGGTGTAGTCTATTTTTCTAACATCCTAATTTGTGTTATTTTTAACACACTTGGTGTTCATACTTTAATAGATTATTAGCAAACATGATGCCAAATACCAGATTGAAAAACAATCATGCTCTGGGGTTTGTTTTCTTGCTGTACTTGAAACACTAAGATCACCACACGAATGAATCTGAGCTCTTCTGCTGTAGGGTCAAAGACATGGAGGAGAGATAACTATCTGTCCATGACTATATCAGTGGCTTCTTTGAAAGCAGTGCTTATCTAACTTACACAGGACAGCATCCTGGTATCTTACCAGTTAGTATAAGGATCTCTGATTCATCATATTCAAGGAACAATGACTGAGTACCTATTACTTCCAAGAAGTATTACTAAATAGAGGGAGGACATTAGGTGTGTGTGTGGGAATCTTAAATAGAAAAACGAATAAGAAGTGATATTTGGCCCCAAGAAATTACCAATCTAGAGGTAGTTGACAACCCCAGTACAGGGTGGAGCAGCCAAAGCAGGTGTTCTAAGGTCCAGCCTCACCAGGCACCCTAGATATATAAGAAATCTCTGCAGAAAGGCAGTGCAGATGGCATTACCATTGAGAGGAAAGAGACAAAAGTTACTGTGGAAGCAGGATTGATGAGTACTTAGAAAATGATTAAATGATTAGATATGCGGGGTAGGGAGAGAGCTGAGCCAAAGATGACAGCAGTTTTAAATGATGGAACTGGGAGGGCAGCACTGCAGGATGGAGGTGCTGGTAGGCCAGTTTTGTGGAGTTGATCAAGAGGCTTTCACGCTGGTGCCAGGGGCATGTTCTATCCCCAAGTCACACAGTTCCCCATTTTTCAGTTGGCTTGCTTGACTTTGCTATGTGCCTGCTTAATGAGTCTATTCTGGGACTCAAAATGATCACAAGACATTTGTGGGAAAAGAAGCCATCATTACAACCCCAACTTGATTTTGTCATGTGTTGGAGTTGCATGCCTATGGCTCTCCCAGGCTGGAAGTGCATGCTGGTGGCTTTACTGGTCTGGGGCCCTTGGGCAGCCATGCTCCCAAGCTCCAGTAATCATTGCCCTAACGTGGGACCTCTGTGGTGGCCCTGACCCTGTGGCAGTTCTCTGCCTGAACCCCGAGACTCTTTGAGTCATCCTTTGAATTATAGGTGGAGGTAGTTCATGCACTCTGAACACCTGCAGAGTTAGTGCCACATGGACAGTGTCAAGGTTTACCATCTGTGCCTTCAGAGTTGTGGCTCAAACCATAGCTGGGGCAACTGAGACACACTGTGCTGGAATGCATGGAGCAGAGACTTGAGGTGGGCCTGGTCATCAAGCCCCTAGGTCCCACAGCACCCTGGGCCTCTCCCTTGAAACTGTTCTGCCCTCAAGGTCCTGGCACCCTGGGCCTGTGATAAATGTGGCAGACTCGAAGATTCCTGAAATGCCTGTGGGGTCACTCTCTCGTTGTCTTAATGAATAGCATCTGGCTTCCTTATATCCATGCTAATCTCCTTATCAAATGTTCACTTGGCCACATCCTTGATATTCTCTCCTGAACATTCTTTTTTATTCTTTACATGCTAGGCTGAAAATTTTCCAAATTTTTAAATTCTGCTTCCCTTTTGATTATGAATTTCATCTTTAATTCATTTTTCTCTCCTTGCATTTTACTATAAGCAGTTGAGAGAAGCCATGTGGAACCCTGAATAATATGCTTAGAGATCTCTTCTGCCAAATACCCTAACTCATTGCTCTTAGTTTCTGCCTTCCACAAAACAGTAGGATGTGGACACAATTCAGCCAAGTTCTTTGCCACTTTATAACAAGGATGGCCTTTCCTCTAGTTTTCAATACCTTGTTCCTCATTTCTGTCTAAGACCTCATCAGAATGGCCTTCAATGTTCATCTTTCTACCAGTGTTCTGGGAATGACCACTTACGTAATCTCTAAGAAGATTCAGGCTTTCTCTACAGCTCTCCTATTTTTCTGAGCTCTCAGTTGAATAGTCCTCTACCATCTGGCCTCTACCCACTATTGAGTCCAACGTCATGTCCACACTCTTAGCTATTTGTTATAGTAATGTCCCACTTCTCAGTACCAATTTATTAGTTTGTTTCCAGTGCTATAAAAAATATCTTAAACTGGGTAATTTATAAATAATAGAAATTTATTTCTAATACTTCTGGAAGCTGGAAAGTTTAAGATCAAAGTACCAGTAGATTTGGTGTCCAGTGAAGGCTTGCTCTGCTTCATGGATGGTGCCTTCCTGCCACATCCTCACATGGCAGAGGGCAAAAGGGATGAATGCTGTGTCCTCACATGGTAGGAGAGATGAAAAGGACAGAAATGCAAAAAGGCCTAGCTAGTTCCTTCTGGACTTTTAATAAGTCACTAATCTCATCCTAATCACTTCCTAAAGGCCCGACCTCTTAATACTGTTCCATGGGAGATTAAATTTGAACATTTATTTTGGAGGGGACACAAACATTCAAAACATAGTAGTTCGTATGGTCATGTACAGTTGTGCAGGGGTATGATGCACATGGACTACGATGTTAGCACTTATGGTGCTCCCTGGAATTGTGCAGTCCACATCCTGTGCAATCATACGTGGTGGCCCTATTGATGCTAAAAGCATTGTAAAAAGACTAGAGAGATTAAAGGAAGGATTAACCCCAAGGAGGAATTTCTAAACAGGGGCTGGAGACACATTTGGCAGCACACTTGTCCTCAAGGTGCCCTGGCCATGGGATTCTAATTCCCAGCCTATGTGATTCACTGCATTTCACCCGTACCACAATGTCTGATACTGCTGGGTGTTTGCTGATTGTGCTGTCTTGGGAGAGCTTGCATCTCACACTGTGACTGAAAGTTGTTATCTGGTATGGATTTCACACAGTTCTGCCCCTGAACACACAGTGGCCTCCTGTGAGGACTGATAAGAACACAGAGGAGGGAGTCCATCTGATTCTCTGAAAGCCAATTTAGCTAATTTACTTGTTTCCATTAATTATTTAGTTTCAGCTGACTGCTTTTCATTGTCGTACCCACTGTAGTTGTTTCTGTACAAAGCTCATCATAGAATTTTGAGGGACGTTCAATTTGTCCTGCCTCAGCTTCTTGTTGCAGCTGAACATGGAAGGGACGTGAGAAGGGAGACAGGCAGAAAGAGGGGACACAGGAAGGCTTTCTGGAATATCAAGGATCCTTGTGCAACTATCTGTCACTAATCTATCACTTGTAGAGATTCTGTAGACCTAACATTGGCAGATCGGTCATTTATCAATGGCTCTTGGGAAATGGATCCAGAAACAAACAGACATATTCATAAAGATCATGGGGGTTGGTATTTTTTTTTGTTGGGAAGTCATGGAGCCTTCATTTTGGTTTTGCTGAAGCTTGAATAAAGTCTAGGGGTCACCAGAGGAAGCTTCCCAGCCCTGAGATAGGGTGAGTTATAGCAATTTCTACGTCTGCACATTCTTAACCTTTTATGTCATTACCCAGCACAAAATCAGATAAGCGATGGGAAAACATTGGTTCCCAAATACATTTCTAAAGCGAAATGCAAGGCTTTCAGTCTTCTTTGGATTGTTAACATTTGTAATTACTTATTTCTTCAAATTTCTCACGTGGTGACAGCTTTGCCTTCCCATCATTTAGTTTTGACTCTCAGGATTTTTTTGAGTCCCTGGGCTCCATTGTCTGTGAAATGGTCTCTAATGGTGATCGAGAGGCTTTCATCCTCTGAATGCCATTAGTGACCTAACAGAGAAGGGCGTGATTTAACTTGCCAGCTAAATGCATAACTGTAGCTGTGTAGTACAAATGAAGAGAGCATATGCTCCGAGCTGGTATTCAAGTGACCTTTAACATTTGAGTGATATATGGCTGCTGTGACCGTAACCGAACTATAACCAAGAGAAAAGAATTTATCTTCTCTCTTCAAAGTATCATACTCCTAAAGACATTATCTCACCCAATTTGTTAACAGTAAAAGCTCATAACAGTAAGAACTTGCAAAAGGATGACAGAATGAAAGAGTTTTAATGTATTTTGCCAAAGGAAAATTTACCATCTGCCTGTCTTCATGAATCACATATGCTGAGAATAATATTTTAGAAGATACTGACAACAAGACGCAGTAATTTGTAAATGAAAATTACTGATGCTGCCCTTCTTAAAGCAATCTGTGGAATAAATCAGTACAGCAAGCTATAGGATTACAAGTGAAAGACTTGAAATAGGAGAATAATAAACTATATTATCGGCTTTTTGTAATTGTAATAAAGATCCCAAATCTTTAAAATGTAATTACTTTGATTTGAACTTCACTGTTCCCATATGAACGCTCTCAATGTGCCCCAGAGACAGGTAGAATAGGAAAATACATTATTAAGCTGAGACTACAATAAAGTCTTATTTGCAAACATTGTCAGACATGTAATTATACATCATAGAAATATGTGATCGACTGGTCTGATTTCTCAGAAATCATTCCCTATAGCGCAAATCATGAAGTTGTCATCAATGGCAGACTTCAAATTTCAATGTGTACAGCTAATTCAAAAATCATGCTAAAATAAAAAGGCATGATTTTAAATTTCGGAACAAGCAAAACATAAAATTGCAGAAATTCAGTCATAAATTTGGGAATAACCATGGATTTTCTAGCAATGGTCTTACAATGTTCTTGCTTAATATATGCATATCATAAATTTAGAATGAAAATTATTCATAGTTGATGAAAATTAGGAAATAGATATTCTCTCAAAAATTGGTTTTGGAGAGGGCATTAAAGAAAACAGAAGAAAAGGTTTGTATAGAAGTGACACCTCTTTTGTCATGAATCAGGTGATTTTATCCTGATTGTATGTGGGTCTAGAAACCAAGTTAAGAAGATTTTCAATTCTCTCACTATATCCATGGTGGCACTGATACTGTTACGCTTTCTTGTTGGCTTTTAAAAGATCTTAAAGGCTGGGCGTGGTGGCTCATGCCTGTAATCCTAGCACTATAGGAGGCCGAGGCAGGCAGATTGTTTGAGCTCAGGAGTTCAAGACCAGCCTGAGCAAGAGTGAGATCCCGTCTCTACTAAAAATAGAAAGAAAATTATCTGGACAACTAAAAAAATACATATATAGAAAAAATTAGCCGGGCATGGTGGCACATGCCTGTAGTCCCAGCTACTTGGAAAGCTGAGGCAGAAGGATTGCTTGAGCCCAGGAGTTTGAGGTTGCTGTGAGCTAGGCTGATGCCACGTCACTCTAGCTAGGGCAACAGAGCCAAACTCTGTCTCAAAAAAAAAAAAAAAAAATCTTAAAGATGATTTTCTAATGATAGAAGTATTACATGAAAGGCAAGTCTGTGGTCAGTAAGGAGGAGGAGGACCATGATAATCACCATTTTGCAAAATAAGAAGTAAATATTTTTTTCTCTGAAAACTGAGTAAGAAGAAAGTTTTTGCAAAAGAAAATATAAATTCTGGCAGTATTTATGCATATTTCTTTCATAATCTGTAAGGTTGAATTAAAAAAAATAGCAGTATATTAGATATATTCATCTCTTGGACCTGACAAAGACAAGTCTTGCAGTTTCATAATTATCATTATACTATATGGTAGACTATATGGGGTGTATGTAGTCATATACTGTATATAATATAATTATAGTTTCTGTCTAAAGGTTTCCATTTGCATGAAAATTAAGTGGCATTTGGGGGGCTATTTTCTATTTTCTTAGTCCCTTGAGGTATAAATTCCAAGTGATAAACAAAGTACATTTTCACTTACCTTCAATTTTTTTCACCATCTTTGATTTAAGGAGGAAACATATTTAATAACACCTGGATATAGAACCAAACCAGTATAAATTCCAAGTTGTTCAAAATTCCAAAAGGTGTCAAAGTATCCATGGAAGAGTTTTGGAAGCTTCCAGAAAAAACAAAATTTGGGAAATGCATTTTTCACAGGGAAGAATATAATTTTCAAATTATTGTCTGAGTGGATAATTTTAAAAAATTGTAGGAACAGAGCTATAGGCAGAATAAATTTGAACATTTTACTACCCATCTTGATTTTGCTTGCTTTTAGTGAGTATGGAAATAGGGTCACAAAATTAATTTAGAAACAGGCTTCTCAAGCATAAGTGAGTTGTACATTAAATCCTCAGCCTGGTGAATTATTTGTATTTATCTAAATTGTCAATGGAAAAGAGTAAAGATAAAATACAGAAGAAACACTATTTTGGGTTAATCTTGTATATGACAAATATGTAAATAAAGGCAAAGAAAGAGCAAAGTAAAAAAATTGTGACCCCATACGTTGTGGCAAATACAAGTTATTTATGATTTTGACATTAAAAGGCAAAACAAATTGTTCAATTTTAAGCTTTGAAAATGCATGCTGTTTCAGATTGGATTCCTATTTGAGTTTGTGTAATAATATGCTATATTTTGCCCAATAGTCATATAGTACCATATGACACAATATTTAAAATTTAAGCAAAGCATAAAGTAACATTTTGATGAAGCCATAAGAAAACTTGAGGAAAAATTAAATAAATATTTGAGTGTTTTCAGGACCTTGAGGGTAGAAAAAACCATGTATATATAAACACACAAAGGAAGAACCCTCAAAGAAATACACTAATAGATTTGACAACATAGAATCTTTGGTCTCTTACATGTCAAAAAACACCAAAAGTAAACTTAAGGGCAAACAACGAATTGAAGGGGAAAAGAATACACAATCATGCTACCAAATCAATAAAAGAAACACACTAATATAGAATGAACAATAGCTAATTTATACAAAAAGAAATGCAAATGACTAATAAGCATAGAAAGCTATTTAATGCCAATAATAATTAATGGAATGCAAATTAATGCATCCCTAGGTTATTTTTCTCCTACTACATTAGCAAACTTTTTCTTTTTTTAAATGAAATGGTTCTTAGTGTGGGTGAGGGTTAAGAAAAAGAAGCTATTTCTTATTCTGTGATAGCAATGTTAATTGATAAAAAGGTCTCTGGAGAACAATTTGGCTGTATATGTTAAATATATATTATATCAAGTCATTTGACCAGACAATTCCACTTTTAGGAAGTCTGATAAAGCAAATGATTATAGATACACGTGCAGATTTATGGACCATGATGTTCTTTGCATTCCTGCTTTGTCCTGCATGAACAGTGGCAGTATCGGATAGGATACCATGATTGGCGATAAGGCACTCAGGGAGTACGTAACATTTGGCTGAAACATTGTGGACAGAGAAGGTAAATCCGAATCCAGAAGGAATATCTATTTCTGTGAAAATAAATAGCTATTTCCTTTATAATAAAAGGGAGGCCATGTAATCCAATCTGCCATCAGTAACTAATTGTTTGCCCGGCAATGCAGTAGCATACTGGAGCCTCAGAGTTGACTGTTCATGATAATGTTTATATATCCAACCTTGGTGAGGCAAAATGCATGGTTTTGAGCCCTGGCATGATGTCTATTGCCTGGTCACTTTGTTGATGAACTCCTTTTTGTAAGAGTAGGTTTGCTAGGAAAAGAACTTGACACCCACAGGGTGAGTCATTTTATCTATTATTACCTGATTAATTAACTCATGGGCACCCTCCTTGCAGCTGGATTCACATGTGATGCAAATATTCTTTTTATTTTAGTTTTTATTTTTAAAAATTTTTTTGAGACAGAGTCTTGCTTTGTTGCCCAGGTTGGAGTGCAGTGGTGTGATAATTGCTATCCCAAGTAGCTGGGATTACATGCACACGCCTTCGTGCTTGGCTGACTTGCAGTCTCTGATTGACACAATGACCTTTGAAAACAGTTCATTACCTTTGTATGACTCAGATAAGCGCAGCCTAGACTAAGTAACTCCTGGTCTCATGTCTCGGTCTTAAATCTCTCACTGATTAGTAGCCATATCTTGATCCCTTATCTCCAGTCCAGAAATCTTCTCCACATTCTATGACAAATCAGTTTCATTAAAGAAATGACTTTCCATACAGAGAAGATAAAGAAACAAGTATAGAGATAATAGAATATAGTCTGATGTATTCATATTAAAGTCAAAAGAATCTAAGTGGTTATAATTTGAAAACATTTAAAAAGTCTTACGTTTTATTTATTTATTTATTTTTTTGAGACAGAGTCTCGCTCTGTTGCCCTGGCTATAGCGAGTGCAGTGGCGTTAGCCTAGCTTACAACAACCTCAAACTCCTGGGCTCAAGCAATCCTCCTGCCTCAGCCTCCCGAGTAGCTGGGACTACAGGCATGCACCACCATGCCCTGCTAATTTTTTCTATATATTTTTAGTTGTCCACATAATTTATTTCTATTTTTTAGTAGAGACGGGGTCTTGCTCTTGCTCAGGCTGGTCTCGAACTCCTGAGCTCAAACGATCTGCCCACCTCAGCCTCCCAGAGTGCTAGGATTACAGGCGTGAGCCACTGCGCCCGGCCAAGTCATGTGTTTTAAAGAGCAGAAAGATGTAAGAGAATTTTATTAAGCATACAGTTAGTATCTGAATGTTTGAGACAATTTAAAATTTATATTTGTAAATTTATTATATTTATAAGAGGAAAATTTGCTTAAGTTTGTAAGCGTGTCTTGTCAGATATTTGCAGTACTTAAAAATAAAATATTCAAACCAAATACTGTTTAAAAATATTTAGCTAATTCAATTAACAAACTGTATAAATGGAATTATGTAATGGGATTTTGGTCTGCTCAACTTGAATTAATCAAACATAGACCAAAGAACAAGTGAAAGTAATTTTATACAACTTTTACATGTAATTTATATATTTCAGCACATATATAATTGGTGAGACTAAGATGTTTAGAAGAGCAGGATTTGGCCAAGGTGGTTATGTGGCCAAATTAGAGTTTCTTTCTTTCAATGTCAATGATGAAATAGACAGAGCAGCCTTGGAGCATTGTTCCCAAAATTTTTAACCTTGGGAAGAGAAAGGCAAGGATTAGAATAATGTTAAGAGCCTGAGGCCTGGAGACAGATTGCCTAGAACTCAGTATTATGACTTTGGGCAAGTCAGCTGGTTTCTCTATACCTCACCATCTATAAATAAGAACAATAATGATCCCTGCCTCTTGAGATTATTGTGATGATCAAATTGATGAAGGCTTGTAAAGTACTTAGTAAAATGCCTATAAACAATACATGCTAGATAAAAATTACTTATTAAAGAAAGCAAAAGGATGCATTAGTAAATGTTTGGAGGATCATCATTATTATTTATGTTAATGTATATGGCTCTTTCATTTCTCTTATGGAATGTTCATATTAACTATAGCTTTTTATTCTCAAAAGGATAGAAAGGAATATATTGGAATCTTAAGTGACTTACCTAAACTATTGACCCAACAATATTTTCTTCCAGAGGAGGTTAGGGCAGGATGTTCAAAAGATATCTTTCAATTGAGAAAAGCATCATCTGAAATCTTTTAGATACTGTATGTACTGTGACTTACATCCTGCCATACCACCATCTCCGTATCCTGAAATTTGAGGCAGCACTGTTGTTAAGAGTGTGTGAATCCTAATCCTTATTATTCTACTTTCCAACTACGTGACTGCTATGGGCTGAATTGTGTCCCTTAAAAAAGATATGTTGAAGTCCTAACCCTCAGTTCCTCAGAATGTGACCTATTTGGAAATACGGTAATTGCAGGTGTCATTAGTTAAGATGAAGTCATAGTGGAGTAGGCTGGGCTCCTAATCCAATAAGACTGGTATCCTTCTAAGAAGAGGATCATGTGAAGACACAGGGAGAACTCCATGAGAAGACACTGGGTTGGAAGAAAGAGGATTGGAGTGATGTGTCTGTAGCCAAGAAACTCCTGGGATTACCAGGCACTAGGAAGAGGCAAAGAAGAATTCCATTACAGACTTCAGAGTGGGCATGGCCCTACTGATAACCTTGATTTTGAATTTCCAGCACCCAGAACTGAGACAAAATAAATTTCTCTTGTCTTTAGCCACGCAGTTTGTGGCACTTTGTTATGGAAGCCCTAGGAGACTAATCAGGGACCTTGATGAATTTAGTTAGTTCACGGTGCCTCAGTTTTCTCATGTTTAAAGTAGGAATAACAATGCTACTTACCAAAGCAATACTGGTAACAATAGAGTAAAATCCTGTGATCATGTGAATCAGGATATTATGTAATTGGTGATTGGCTTTCATTCTCTGCCCAGCTTGCATTCTCAAATTAGGGGGGATAAAGCAGGCAACTCAATTTTGGAAAATGGCAGGAAAAAGAAAAGCCTTGTAACTCCATTATTTTTCATGTTCAATCTCCCCAATCATACAAGTGAGTCAGGCACCAGCCGATGAGGAGATTCTTGGAATGCTTCTGAGTCCTGGAAGTCCCAGGGAGCCATGGGAGCCAGAATTGTTCCTATTGGTATTTAAGCCACATCAGACCGCTGGCTTAGTGGCACCAAATCATAGCTGGGATCAAAACTGTGTTGGTTCATGCAGCTGGACCCTTATAACTCTGGACCGGTATATAGGGACAGGCTTGCCCACTTATTCTCTTGGAATAATGTAACTCTGAATTTTATGCAATTTAAACTTTTGGATTCTTCTTGTCACTTAATGTTTAGCAAAATCCATTGGTTTATTAAAAGCTTGGAGTAGACATTTACAGTGTATTGCAGTGTATCACTTTACCAAATGAGTGTTTGGAAATACCTTGTGTGAGTCATTTAGCTGAAACAGAAACCAATTATGCAGTTTAGGGATGTGAATACTTTGTAAGCATGCAGTTCTTTTCTTTAAATATCAATAGATACGCATATTTCACTCAAAATTAGAAAAATGGACACAGGACATTTTTTCCCCCAAGGAAAATGAAATGCAAATAAATGATTCATTAGCACGCAGATTAGTGCTTCTGATTCATGCAGTGTTTCCACCTGGTTAGATATTGTGCTCTCTGAGATGAATCATCCAGATATTTGATAGATTTCTTTCCCTTCCTCCAACTTTTCTGGATGTTTGGACATAAGATCTAGGCTTAAAGGGAATCGTTTGATTTGGAATTTAATTCTTAAGCAGCAAATTAGCCAGATTATATGTTGCTAAAATAAGACAAATTAAGAGTGACTTGGATTTCCACCCAAGTGACAGAATTAGAGGAAGAATAAATCAGTGACCAGGCTACTCTAATTTCTAGAAGCAGGAACCATAAATGATTAGATGGAGACTATCTAATCAGTAACGAGGTCTCTGTATCTCCCTCCTTATGCTCCAAGATTCCTTTTATTTTCTGAAGCAATAGAGATTAACGGCACTTAGCACAAATTTAGGAGTTCTAATTTTAGCCATGTGATTGGTATTAGAATCCTGAAGACTGAGAGTCTATTCTCCCATGGTTGACAAATATTATAGAAAGGATCAGCAAAATAAATCACTAGTGTGGGAGAGAAGCAAAACTCCTTTGCCCCTGGAAGGTTTACTGAAAGATCAACTCACCAATAAGGAAGATTAATAAAAATTGGAAGATTAATAAGAGAGAGAGATTTATTTACCAGGCACACAAGGAGAATCACAGAATGATTACCCAATATCCCAGTGGGGTCTAGAAGTTTATATACTTTCATTTTAGAGGGGAGGGGAAGATGAGGAATATAGGTAATTTTGTTCAGGAGCAATAAATGATTACTAGAAAGGATGAATAGATACTTGGAAGAATGAATGAATGGGGGGAAACAGATTGACTTCTAAATGATTCTCTTTGGAAATTAAGTTAACCTGAGAGGCAGGTATTAACTTTAAAATGGGTTGGGCCAGGTCTGGTTACATTCTTGATCTTTCCTGCAATATATTGGTATAACAGGGAGGGGAAGGAAAGGCAATTGTTCTTTCCGATGGATCTGTCTGGTTTAGGCAGACAGAGGGAAAGCCCCTTCCAAAGCCTGTTGATCTCTAAGGGCCTTTAATTCAAAATAATCTTTATACCAAGGAGTTATATTTTGGGGTGAAATTCCCTGAGCTGCTTCATTAGCAACTGAAAACGTGTGTATAAGTGAGGGCCTGGACTCTCACTGATGCCATTTCTCATGGAAGACTCAATTTGTTGAACTTCACACTGTTGCATTCTACTAACATATATGTAAGTGGTGTGCAAATTACATTTCACAGTAATACCAAGGGCTTGATCTTTCTCTGATATGCTTTGAGCAAAAGCGCATTCTCAAAGATTCACTGAGACACAGTGAGAGAGGGCAAGACTGGGCCCTGGTAGGGCTGCTGCTTTTAGCCTGTCACACAATAAGGCAGAATATTTAGAGAGGCATTTGAAAAGAAACATCGAAGATCATTTTGTAGCTTGATACACTGCTTGTCTTTTCACTTATCCCTACATTACTGCGATTAGTCCTTGTGCTGGCAGAGCAAGGTTAATACTGCAAGGATTAACACATCTCTACACGCGTATTTCCAATAATACACATGGCTCTTCACGAAACCCAGCACCTAAACTCATTTCAGTAGTCTTTGCACAAAGGGGAAATCTGATCATCTATAGACAGTGTGGGAAGCATCTTTGTTCAGATATTTAAAAATTTCATGATTCAAAAAAAGCAATGTGAATCTTAAACCATATGCAATTGCCAATATCAACTGTTCGACCTAAAAAAACAGTAACATGTATGGTTTAACCTAATACTATTCTTAAGTTGGGAGTTGGGAAGAGATCAGTTCATTTGTGGATTGTTTTTTTCTTTTTTCTTTTCTTTCTGAAGAACATGTAAGCAAATAGAATGAAATGCTCAGTTTGGTTCAGAATCACATTTTTAATTATAAAAATGGAAGTGTTTAATCTGCCTACCTCAGTTAAAGTATTTGATAAACTTTATTGTTTTAGATATATTTCTAATTCCTGAACCTACACAAACAAACCAAAGGCCTAATTTATACTACTTGTCTTTTTAATCTTATTTCATCTTTCTCTCTTGTTTTAGAGGCTCCGAATACACTAAACAAAGGTGAACCAATGTCTGAAAATAAATACTCACATCTACATATTAAACTAATATTTAAATCAATCACAGATTAAAGTGAAAGAAAAGCCAGATACGTTGTGTTTTTCTTCCCTCTCTGTAGCCCCTCTGCCTCTACAGAATATAGAAATTTGTATCTTTCTCATCTGTTTGAAGTCAGCAAATGCCCTGCAGGTCAGCCATGAAAAAGCAGGCAGGCTTTCCTTAGCGTCATTTTGCTAAAGGAATTGCAGAGATCTTCTGGGAGGTGACATGCTTTGGGGTTCTTTAACATCCACATTAATAATAAAAAATGGCAACTGCTATTTAAAGGACTCCTGTTAAGGATACATTTCTGGATTAAAAATTAAATTCCATCTAATCTTTTAGTTAGCTCCATTCTCCCCAGAGACTGTCTGCAATAAAAAGCATTTGATTTGCTAAAGCTGCAGTGCATTTTCTTGCTGACAGCTAAAATTAGGACTTTCTGAGGGGAGTGAAGGGAAGCAAGAGAAGAAAAAAAAGGAGATGAAATTTCAGATGCCCTTTGGGAATTTGTTCATATTTGCTGTAGTCTATTAAATTTTTTTCTTTTTACTTTTTCTTTCTTTTTAAGTCAACTAGAATTAGAATTTGCAGTTTTTTTATATTATTGTTTTGAAACAAACTAATTTCCGTTTGTCTCTTTTTGTCAAAATGGAGCAACTGTTTATGGGAATACTAACTTTGGAATTTTACATTGGAGCATTAGGAAAAAAATTTGAAATCTTAACTCGGTTGATACCTTTACCTTCCCCATAATTAAAAAAGAAAATCTTATTCTATATTTTTTTGCCTTCTTCATGTTTTTTTTTTCAGTTTGTACCATGTTGAGAATCTTTTATAGCATGAAATGGTTGTAAGTATGATTTAGCCACATGAAGGAGAGTAGTGAATATTAGCTATAATAGTAATTATTTTTTACTTACGCAATCAATTAATTCAAAGATCTAAAGCATATTCTAGCTAGTTTTGTTTGCAAGTATTAATGTCTATTTTAATGAGGATGGAAAACTACAGAGATTTTTTAGGCGTCTTCCCTGTGGTTTCAGATAGAATCATTGATTGCTACAGAAATGGAATTTGGAAGACAAATGATTCTAAACGACTGTGTACTCTCAAACATACTCATAGAATAGTAGGAATCAAAGGCTCTTAAATGTTGTATGGTAAAAGCCCATATGGAATCATCATTTCAATTCCTTTTACAACATCCTGATCCAGTGTTTATCTTATCTCTACTTATACATTTGCTTCTGAGGCAGGCTATTTATTACTTACAGTGAATCACAAAACAAAAGATCAATGCATTGAATTGCAATCACATATACAAGTAACTGCACAAGTGATGTAAAGCCCGTTTGCTGATACACAAACTACATAGAGAGCTGGAGGAATGGTCCCAAACTGGAGGTAGGTTCTTTGGGATTCGTTTTTAAAAAAATTTTGATAAAGTACACACAACAAAATTTATCATTTTAACCATTTTTAAGTGTATATAGTTCAGTGGTGTCAAGTACATTCTCATGCAACCGTCATCACCATCCAATTTCAGAACTTTTTCATCATTCCAAACAGAAACTTGGTACCCATTAAACAGTAACTCCTCACAGCCCACCTCTGGCCCCTGGCAACACCATTTTACTTTCTGTCTCTGAATTTGACTACTCTAGGTACCTCACGTCAGTGGAATCATACAGTATTTGTCTTTTTGTGACTGGTTTATTTCAGTTAGCATAATGTCTTCAAGGTTCATCCATATTACAGCATGTGTCAGAATTTTATTCTGTTTTCAGATTGAATAATATTCCATTGAATTTATATACCACAGTTTGTTTATCTATTCATCTATCGATGGGCACTTGAGTTTCTTCCAAGTTTTAGCTATTGTGGATAATGTTGTAATGAACGTGGTTGTACAAATATCTCTTTGAGACCCTGTTTTCCTTTACCTTGGATATATATCTCGTAGTGGAATGGCTGGATTATATGGTAATTCTTATTTTGTAATTTTTAATTTTTTTACTTAAATCAGAGGCCTCTATATAGACTATATAATAATTTCATGTGTAATTTTTTGAGGAAATTTTATACCATTTTTTGCAGTGGCTGTGTCATTATACATTCCCACCAGCAAAGCACAAGGGTTCCGTTTCTTTACATCCTTACCAGCACTTATTTTTGTTTTTTTTTTTAAATAATAGCCATCCTCACAGATGTAAAGTGGTATCTCATTATAGACGTGGATACATTTCATTTGGCTGTGGGTAGATCTGCACAGTGTTTTATAAAAATTTGATTTAGTTGGCAATATTGACAATCAAGAGCATACAGGTAAAATTGCAAATTTCTGCCTTCTCATGAAAAATCAGATGACCTGCCAGACACTGAGCTCTAATTCTTGCATGGATATTATTGGCTGGAGATGAATGGCTGCTGCCCCTCCTGGATATGGCAGGAGGTACACTCTTAAGTTTTCCACAGACCCCACCTCTCCTTATTGAACCCTCTTTTAAACCCCACATGCTAACTTAATTAACTGATTAAGTTTACAGGCCTTTGAGTTTGCAACCAGTTTCTGAACTAAACAATATTAAAGATAAGATGATACTGTGAAATGTGAAATATATTAATAGGACACTGAGTAGGAAGCTTTTTTTCAGGATTACTCTCAAGAGTGAAGAATAAAATTTATTTGAAAGACGAGTTGGAAGACTATAGCAATATGAAAAGATATGTATGATATGCTCAACATTTAATCAACAAAATATATTTATTGAGCACCTGCAATGTACTAGGTATCGTTCTAAGCACTTAAAAGATATTACTGAACAAAATAAGCAAAAACTCCTGCACTGTCTTTTTTATACTTATATTGTAGTTGGAGAAGGAGTTCTTATGCTTAAATCATAAGCATAATTAAATAAGCAAATTACATTATATGTTACGTTTAAAAAGCAGGATGAAAATTATTAATTATATTTAATAGTGCCAGGTAAAAATCATACTTATTTTTAAAAAATTAAACAAGCAAAAATCTTAATAATTGTGTAGTTGTAAGATTTTATATCTTTCTGTATTCCAAAATTTTATTGATATTATTTGCATTAGACAATTTAAAAATAAATTTAAATTTTTGCAAAGAATAAAGTAGTCCACTCAATTGCTGGGGACAGATTTTTGATGAAAGACTGAAAATAAATAAGCTGTGTTTGGCCATCTGGTGCCCCCAATTCACGGGTAGAGATTTAGCTTCCGGGCCCAAATTTATGAATATTTCATTTTTTTTTTCTGTATTTGAAACAATGCAAAGGTTGATACCAAACTTCAGCTTCAGGCAAATCTTATCTTCTAGTAACAGGGACCCTCAGGGCCTAGAGCAGGCATATTCTCCCTGCCTCTGGGGTGAAGCACATATCTGAAATTCATATACATATTTGGGTTGTGTATCTTTAATATTGGTAAAAGTGATGATTTTGTAGAGCCCACTCCTGGCATGTATATTTTTCCTTCTTTTTCTTTTTTTTTTTTTTTTTGAGACGGCATCTTGTTCTGTTGCCCAGGCTTGAGTGCCGTGACATCACCCTAACTCACAGCAACCTCAAATTCCTGAGCTGAAGCGCTCCTTCTGTCTCAGCCTCCTGAGTAGCTGGAACTACAGGCTCGTGGCACCATGCCCAGCTAAATTTTTTCTATTTTTAGTTGCCCGGCTAATTTTTTCTATTTTTTTTTTTTTTTTTTAAGTGAAGACAGGGTCTTGACCTTATTCAGGCTGATGTCGAACTCCTGAGCTCGAGTGATCCTCCCACCTCGGCCTCCCAGAGTACTAGGATTATAGGCCTGAGCCACCACACCCGGCCCCTTATTTTTCAATTAACCTTTATCATGCCTCCACCTTTAAATCTTTCTGAAAAACATTTTTACTGATGTGTATATATAGTATAAATGTATGTTTATGTACACACTGTATGTATACATACACATAAGTTGATGAGTTTTTGCAAACTGAACACCTGTGAAACCAGCGCCAGATAAAGAAATGGAACATTCATAGTCCCTGAGAAAGCCTCCTAGCCCCCTTTCCAATCGCTAAGCCCCCAAGGCTAATCACTTTCTGGATTTTTAACAGCCCACATCAGTTTTGCTTGTTTTGTGCTTTATATAAATGGAAGCATAGCATGTCTCCATTTGATGATGTGATTTAAGTAGAACTATACTTGGAAAGCTGAAAATTACAAAATTATTTATATTCAGCTCCAAAGGCACTTACTTATTTGATCCAAGTATAATTAGTTTCAGGGTTTCTATCACTTGCCTGGTGGTAGGAATGACAGGGCTATCATTTAAAATGTAGACTCCTAGATTCTTTCCATGAAGATCCCTATCCAGCTGATAGGGTTGGGCCTGGGAATTTGTATTTAATCAAGCACTCAGATGATTCTTATCAAGAATTCTGGGACGTCGTGCGCCAGTGGGACCCCTGGTGGCTGGCCAGTTTTATAATAGGTAGAAATTGGTGAACAGTTTGAAAGTGCTAACTCAGTGTCATCAGACTTGCTCGATAAGAATCCAGTAGAGCAGTTATTAAAGAGAGGGATTGTCAGGGTTCCCCCCTGAAGATTCCAACTGTGTAGAGCTGAGGCTGGTCCCAGGAATTATATATTTAACAAGAGCTCTAGGTTTGGGAAACATTTAATTAGTTAAAACCCATCTATGCAAAAACTGTTAAGATTGTCCCCTTGGCTTCTTTGGTCACAAGAGCAATGGCTGGAATTTTGGGTGTTTTTCAACATTCCATGGCCCCAGGGATGTCCTAGTTAAGTGTGTTTTTTGTTTATGTCTGCCTAATAGACCTTACACACCCAAGCAAGATAGTGCTCAATAATGGTGATCCTGTATACATACTAATATTTAGTTTTCTAGTGAGAACCTTGCTTTAGCTCTTAGACTGAAATGCTGGCAGAACACTGGGGTCATGGTTTTCTAATTATTTTAATCTCTGGGGTGAATTGAGGCTCATATAGGTAAGTCTGGCCTCACGAATGCAAGGGTGCATCAGTAGCCTCTCTCTACTCACATTTTGTTCCGTCTGATAAAACAGAAACTTAATTGAGATATGTTTTACTGAGCTCTCTAGACAAAAGAGGGGAAATTTTCCTGCCAAGTGTCTTTACCTTTAAAAGCTAACAAAGGCAACTGTGTAAGATGCTAAATGTTGCCACAGACCTTTGTGCTTTGAGCACTGAGTTCCTAAATGTGGGCAAGTTCAACTTCATGCTCATCACTGCGTGCCACTTGCTTGCTCATTGGGCCAATAGTGATTCCAATTCTTCCCTCTATCTAGTCAGCAAATAAGAGATATGTTGTTCTAAATATTTGGGGCTTAAGTTCAATCTATAAGTCTAAAATTACACATAGTAAAATTTCCCTTAAAAATCCTATAGAAGGGCATACTATTAATAAGATTGACACACCGGTCTTATTTCTGTTTCTTCAACAAACTCTGCCCATTCCTTCCCCTGGGCCTTTGCCTATTCTGTGTCTTTTTACCAGAATGCTCTTCCCCTTGACATTCACACTACTGTTCTTTCTAATCACTCGAATCCTGGGTTAAATGCTGTATTCTCAGAGAGACCTCCTCTGGCCACCCCATCCAAACTAGCAAGTCATTCTCTCCCACAGTGGTTTTCAAAGTAGGGTCTGGGGATGCCACAGATGCCCTAGATCTTTGCAGGGGTCTGTCAGATCAAAACTATATTTGTAATAATACTTAGTCATTCTTTCCCTTTTCATTCACATTCTCTTCTAAGTGCACAGTGGAGTTTTCCAGAGTCTATATGAGGGGTGACCACATCTCTCTGATAGATAATGGAATGTGTGTTTGAGAGTTTTAAAAATTTCTCACTTTTCATTTCTAATACAGTAAATATTGATATGTATGTATCCCACATTTGGGTCCTCAGTAATTCTTAAGAATGTAAAGGGTTCCTGAGACCAAAAGCATTAAGAACACTGCTTTATTGATTCATCATGTTAAGTAACTTTTAAGTAACTAGTCTGTATGGCTCTTTTACTGTCAGATGTTTTTCTTAATATTTTAATCCATTTGTCATATTCCTTATCCCTAGACTTTTAGCACCACAAGAAATCTTCCCTATCTTCTTTATTACTGTATTTTCAGAGTATCATATAGGGCCTGGCACATAATAGTCGCTCAATAAATATTTGTTAAATGAATAAGTGAATGAATAAGGGACAGGAAATGAAAAGAAATCAAAAAAAGGTAAAAACAACCTTAAAGGTATATAACAATGTTAAATGTTGCTTGTACTCAAGGAAATAGAAATTAAAATGAAATTAATAATAACAATTTCAAAGTGATAATATATAGGGCTGGTGAGGTTATAATGAGATAGGAATTCTTACACCCTGTTGATGTATCTATTGTTTTATTGTTTTTGGAAAGTAATAAGAACCTTAAAAATGTGCCTACCCCTTTTGAAGCAATAATTATATTTCTGGTGATATTTTTAAAGGAAGTAATTTGAAATACAAAATGTATTATTAGTATTTATAGTAGTAGAAGATGGAAAAAAATACAAATGTTCAAAATGGTTAAATGGTTACATCGATTATAATATATCCATATAATGAAATATTTTACAACCATTAAAAATAACATTTTAAAAATATGTTTAATTGCATGGAGAAATGGTGATATTTATAATTCAGATGAAAAGAATGATTAAAATATATAAACACTGATCTCAACTATAAAAAAGTACTAAAAATACTGGCATGAAATACATCAAAATTGTAATAATAGTTATTATCTCCAGGTGGTAGGATTGTGCATGATTTTTATTTTCTTTATATTTTTCAAATTTCTTGCACTAAGCCTCCATTAATATAATAAGAAAGTTGTTTTAAATCACAATACATATGCTACAATTTAACAGATAAAATGTTTAAAATTCTCAGTTGTTAAACCATCATAGAGACAAAATTAGAGAAATAAAATGACATAAAAATCACTATTGGGGCATTATGAGTCTGTCTGAATTTGACTTCTGAGCTATGTGATTTATTAGCAAGTTACTTAAATCCAAAATATCAGTATCTTCATCTGTAAGATGAAATAATAGTACTTAACTCCAAGAGTGGCTGTCAGGATTAAATATGACATATGTTTTTATGTCTTTGACCAGTGCATGGTAACTGCGAACACTCAATAAACATTAGCTATTGTTATTATTACATTTAACTACTTCTTTAATCTAGAAATATTTCACAAAAGAAATCTCCTGGATTCAAGATTGTTCAGTCAATCAATGTACACTGACAAGACCACAGATCTGTTTCTCGTACCTCTGGAGTCTCCATATACTTTGAGAAAATATACCAAAGAAGATAAAAGGACTACCCAGAACCCAAGTCTACGTGCAAATTGGCAAAGGCTGATAAATAAATACTAGTGAGGTGCCCTAGCCTTTGAACTTTGAGACTTAAATGTGGCTATAAAAGGCAAGCCCAGTGACAGAAAGCCCTGGCTGTCAGAGACACCAGCTATGCTTGGGGATGTTAGCAACTAGGGGAGAGTTTTCTCACTGCCCTTCCTGGAACACAGACAATTCTCTTTCTGTTCTGCATATAGCTCCTGTCTCCTCTCTGCTTGAGCACCAAATACTGGAGAAGCCCAAGCCAGCAATTTGGGTGCCATATTTTTTTTTTTCAGGGTATTATGAGGGTACAAACATTATGGTTACACTTTATGTCTTTGCCTCACCCAAGCGAGGGTTAAAGGCATGCTCTTCCCCCCTACAATACTTCCCATGTCCTTTAGTTGTGGGTTTACTCCCCCATCCCCCTAATCCCTGGAGAGTATTACTGCCATGTGATCACCCTAGTGTTGATCAGTTAGTACTAATTTGATGGCGAGTACAAGTGGAGCCCATTCTTCCAATCTTGTGGTGCCTCACTTTAGATAGTGGGCTTAAGTTTAATCCAGGAAAGTATAAGAGGTTCTAGATCACTGTCTTTTCTTATGATTGAGTAATATTCCATTGTATACGTATACCAAATTTTAATAATCCACTCATGGATTGATGGGCACTTGGGTTGTTTCCACATCCTTGCAATAGCGAATTGTGCAGCCATAAACATTCGGGTGCAGATGTCTTTATCATAGAATGTTTTGTGCTCTTTTGGGTAGATGCCTAATAGTGCTATTGCTGGATCGAATGGTATTTCTATTTTTAGCTCTTTGAGGTATCTCCAAATTCTTTTCCACAGAG